>JAWNNW010000261.1:0-13586 GCA_035044465.1 Scaptomyza tumidula | reverse complement strand
AAAGTGACTTACCTCATTATCATAATCGCCAAACATTTGCATAATTTCAGGGAACAGAATTCTGTAAAGTAAACTACATCCGACAACGAAATTTGTACATGATTTTAATGTTTCCATTCAAAATATTTATGAAATACATTTTTTTTTTATGTTATTGCATAAATTTTATAACTTTTAAATTTGGCTGCCCAAGTCACCTAAGAAACAATTCTCTCCTAATTCCAAAATCGTGTTTACAAGTGTAAATCCTTATAATAATTTTACGGCTTAACATTAAGTGTATTCAAAAGCTTTCTGTATCATTTTATAACTTGCATTAAGCTATATATGTAAGCTTTACGGCGACAACAACAAAACTAAGCAAAACGTGTTTTTGGTATAAGCTTGGAAAAATTGATATACATTTATTGTAGAATTTAAAATATATCCAAAAAGCCATATCTGCTTTCAAATAATTCGTTTATAAGCGTTGAAATAAGTTTTCACTTTTCAAGTGAGTAAGTTACCTTTGCAGAAATAATCTGAGTTTTGTCTGAAAATAATAATTGCATCAAAGGAGGCTTGTTCTACTCAATGATTAAGACAAGCTAGATAAGGAAGATAAACATTTTTAATAAACGCCTTTTGTTTTTTTCCATATAATCCACTTAAATTTGATGCTTTATCGATGAAGATATGATTATTCCTGCCGTCAGTAAAGATCAAATAATAGCCAGAGACGGATGCGAATTATGAGTCATATGGACGCAGAAAATATCTAGCCGTATAGACATTAAGTTTTCATAATGGAGTATTTTTGTTTGAAAATAAAAAATAGTCTTAATTTTACAACTTTATGTACATTTTCGTTAAGGTCAGCAAGGGAATTAAACTTTTGGCTATTAAAATAATATAAAAATGTTATTTCTTTGTAAGGATCTTTGTTAAAAGTTTTTCCAAAATACTATTCCTAAGTAATAAATTAGGAATTAAATATTTTACGGTTTAGTTGCATTTCAAAAAAGGATAAAAGAAAAATGTTTAAGAATAATGCAACTAAATCAGAGAAATAATTCTCATGCTATTGCACTACCAGACATCGTTGTCGACTGCCGCTCGTTTTGCTGCTCTCCATTGCGGCCATGCTCAGCTGTCTCGGAGCTATGGGATGCAATAAAAATAAATCGATTTATTGTATATTTCAATTATAAGGCGACTTACTTTGAACGCACTGCGATTGGGCTTTTAGGTAAATCCACAGATTTAGGATTGTTGTTATTTGTCGTCGATGCACGACGTCCATGTCCAGTTTTATAGGAAAATAAAGTATCATTCTCCAAATCATTTTCAATCTAAAATAAACAATTTTAGCTTTACACACTTTGTGTTTAAACACTTAGATCTTTCTCTGCATTTCCAAACAGAACCTTATTGTTTTAAGTGCTCTACAGCCCGTAGAAAATGAAAAAAAAAAATTATTTCGGATAAGTTTCTAACTAATTAGTGGTGATTTTGTAAGTCGGAGGTCTACTACCACTAACCTCCTTAAAAGTTTTCCAATTTAATGAGCTGAATAAACTGTACACGGGTGTTGATGTTTTGGACAAAGAAACACTTTTGTTTCTGTTAACATATAGTTTTTCTGACTAATATAATCTTTATCTCTGAGTATTTGAGAAAATAGTTTGCATAGAAAAGACTGACATAACTTAGTTGACTCTGCTAGCGATGCTAATCAAAAATATTTGTTATCATGCATGCTTCCTTCTAGGTTTTACACATTTGCTGACAAAATTAATATAAAAACAAATAAGAAGGCTCTAGTCGAGATATCCCGACTAGACGATACCCTGATCCCTATACTTTACGCGTACAGTCAGTGCTGGCAAGTATGTTTGTGTGTGTACGCGCGTTCTGCACACTCAACTTCAATGTGCCATATCTCCGGTGTTTCTTAACCGATTTCAATAAAAACTTCACAGATTGTCATTATTTATATATATTTTATATAATGTTTTAAATGCCGAGTTTTCCAAATTTAAGATTTTTTTGTTATCGATCAAATGTGTATATCGTTCTAACTAACGTCGGAGATGCTTCCTTCTGCTTGTTACATACTTTTGCACAAAACCATTATACCCTTTTCCCATTTTTAATGGGATCAGGGTATAATTAAACGAACCAACGAAGAAATGCTCTGATATTAAAACATGTGGCTAATGCTGCTTGATGACTTGTTTGCAATTGGGGTAAAGAAAGGAAATGGTGGCCGTCGCCTTTTAAACAGTTTTTGAAGCAGCTAGGTTGCCACAAAGTTTTTTAAGTCCAGGGCTTTTGAGGGCTGAAGTCGTAGAGTTAAAATTTGCAGATCTTAAAATGTAGTCATTCTACTTTCACACCATGAACGGAGCTACTTACCACATGCCTCTTATAGGACAAACGTTCGCTTGACACTGAACCACATGAGGAGCTCTCCGAGACAGCCTGAGTGACTGAGGCTTCTATAACAGGACTGCTCGGACCAGGAAAACGCTTTGAACAGACCTGGGATTGTATGTGCTCACAAATTCGACGAAAGCGTCGAATATTGCCTGTGCAAACAATAGTAAAAAAAAACATACATTTGTCAAAAAATGGAACAAACGTTGAGGTACCACTCACCTGATAGCAAAGTAAATGTTAAAGCGAATAGCATATCGGCAATATCACCTTGCTTGCATATGGGACTGATGTCCACCTGTTTATCGAGAATTTAGTTTTTGTATTTAATATGTACCGTTAACTTAACTACACCTGAAATTTGACGTGACGTTGAAACATAACGGGTCCATTGCCATTGCGCTTGTACTCCACGCGAAACGTGGTGGGCGACACTACGCTATGCGATAATTCCGCCATCTGTAAAAATATATAATATGCAGCTAAAAAATTGCTGAAGCTCACAACATATACATATTGCAAATTGTTTTTGTAATACATTGAACGCATCATTGACATTCAAAAAATCAATGCTTTCAATTGCACTTTCATTAGAACTCACGAGTCAATTCTTATGAAATTGAGGTTTCATTACAATTGAAAAATCAGTTATTGTAAAATGGAATTCTCTTTACAATTAATAACAAGTAAGAAGGCTCTAGTCGAGAAATCCCGACTATACTATACCCTAAACACTATACTCACTTCAATTCCAATCTCCGGTGTTTCACGCCAGAGTTTAATAAAAATTTCACAGATTGTCATATTGCCATTTCTAAGTTTTCCAAATTCAAGAATTATTGCTATTGATTCTATGTGTATATCGGAAACGGGAAGAGCTCTTGATATTTCTAAACAAACTTGTTCTGAATAGCGTTTAGGCGAGTTTTGGTTCCAAATCTGAAGTCTCTTCTTCTCAAAGGTCAACCCCTGAGGAAATAGTTTGCATAGAACAGACTGACATAACTAAGCTCTTATATTGATTGACGCGTTCATACATACATTCGGACAGACGTGCGGCCGGACGGACGGAAGCTTCCTTCTGCCTGTTACATACTTTTTTAAAAAACCATTATACCCTTTTTAAGCATTTTTAATTAATTCAGCGTATAATTAATGCTAATGAAACGGAGTTTTCATTAGATTTGAATAATCAATGCTTATGAAATTGAAATTTCATTACAATTGAAAAACAATGCTAAAGAAATGTGATAACAATGGTAATAAAATTTAATTGAACTGTTATAATTGACAAATCAAAAAATTATTTATGTAAAATATATTTATAAATATGGCAAGTGGCAAAATATAACGATATGCAAGTTCTTGAAATTCTCAATTGGTTCAAGCTTTTTGTGATAGTAGTGTGTGGCGGAATTCATTGCAAAAATAGAAAAAACTACAATTACATTACAATTTAAAATTCTAAAAAAAAAAATATAAAAATTTAGATATAATATGTACCGAAATTGACCTATTCGTGGCTGAATTTACCAGTGAACGAGTTGTTGATTTATTAATACACATATAAATAAATTAACACACGTATGCAAAATATGACGGATAGTTCTGCAGAACAAAGAGAAAACGTCACGGCTATCGAGAGCTCTTTGGAACGGGGAAAAAAGAGGAATAAATACCCCTTTTGCTTGCAAGAAATATTAGCTGGCTCCATACTTCATTTTGCTGTTGTGTTCTGACCAAAGTTAAGATTGTCAATTTTCGACTTTTGGTTCTATCGGCTTGCTAATGCTTAACATGAGAGGGCAGTATAGACTTTATAAGAACTTCGTGCAATTGTATGGCCAAACGTGAGATACTTAAATATGACTACCAGGTAGATCATTAATGACTTATTGAGCATGTTTAAAATGACTTAATACCAAATTAAATTCCAAATTTTCCTTGTATTCAATAACTGTATATTAATAATTTCATTGACCTTAATTGAATATTGTAATAAATAGAATTAAAGCATTGTGCCGCTTCAACGTTCTGCAATTAACAACCTTGCGTTTTGTCCAAAAACGATATAATACTAAAAGACTGGAAGATAGGTATCCCTCTTTTTTACAGTTAGTAAACGCGCTCTGTACAATAGCACCTATTACCCCATTATATTTCTCCCAACTAGATTCTTATTTTCGTTCATTGCTTATACATTTCTGTCTGCCGCCGTGTATGAATTTGTTTTTGTTTTGTGAATTGACTGCTCATGCTGTGTCGTATGTATTCGGCACTGTCTGGTTGCTGAAAACCTCATATGTACATACATATGTACATATGTCTTTATCAGAGCTCACGCAAAAGCAACTTTAGAGTATCTCATAAAAAAAAAAATTATTTGATACTTTTGCAATTGCTGAGCTGCTGGTTATTTTGCCTAAAATGGTATGGCTTCTAGAAAAATTTTATTAAAAACTTAAACTTGAGTTTTATTGTTTTAATTGTTTAATTAAATAGAATAAAAACAAGTAAGAAGGCTCTAGTCGAGAAATCCCGACTAGACGATACCCTGATCCCAATACTTCACGCGTACAATCAGTGCTTGAAAGTATGTGTGTGTGTGTACGCGCATACTGCATACTGCATACACACCTTCAATGTCCCATATCTCCGTTGTTTCTTAACCGATTTAAATAAAAATTTCACAGATTGTCATTATTTTATATAATGTTTTAAATGCCGCCTCAAAATTTGTCCGTTTGTATGTATGAGCCAAATCTTGAATTTGCAAAACTTTGTTATTTCTCATTAAAGCTCCGTGGTAAACCACTTATAAAAACTTGTTTGGCCGTCTTCGTGAGTTTTTCGTCAAAGACATCAATATAATATGTAATATACAGCGACACCGCAACGTATATCGTAGGAGTGAGCAAGGTCCTGAAAGAGTTAAGTGTTGCGTTTCACCGCATAAAGAATAAGGTCAGAGAGTAGTCAAGTGGTCGTTGTGGGAGACAGCCGTCACGGCTGGCAAACATTCGTTGCTGCGAGGAGTTGGCGACGCCGAACTCATTGCAGATGAGATGAGTAAACAGACAACAGCCTTTAACCCCAGAACACGTGCTGATCGCGCAGTCTCTCTTTTCGCTGCCGCAAGGCTAGCTTAAGATATTAAATGGTGGCGAATGCTGTCAGCATCAGTCTTTATCCAAGACCCCGGTTTAACGTTTGATGTTTGGTTTTCATTTACGAGAACGATCAGCCGCTGAACGGGGCCGAGATTTGGCGCAATACTGATTGCATAGTGTCAATATTAAGAACAAATGAATTTTGTTGTAATTCAGTTAGTAAATAGGATTCATAGTAATAATAAGCGTTAACATTGTTAAGTGTCCCTTTCTTTGTAAATTGAGTTCCCACTATAATCTCTGACGTTGCTTGAGCAAGGCGTTCTTTTTCGTTTGATATCGCTGGTTGCTCCAGCGCATTTAAGTCTTCAACTTTGCTCAACGCGTTTTTTATTACTTCTCGTTCGCATTATAGCCAGCTAGAACGCTAAAACGGAATCGCAATTTTCTAAAATATATTTTTCGTAAAAAACCGAACGGATTTGCAATCCCCATATAAAATAATTAGTATAGGGAATAGTATATTAGTAATAGTATAGACGTATATTAATGCAGAAAGAGGGGTCTCTTCTACCTTACATATACAGCTGTGAAATTTATAATAACAACACGAAACTTACTTGTCTTAAAAAAATAACAAACCTCAATTGTGGCAATTTTTGAAAATTTTAAATTATAATTAAGGGGAAATTTTAGTCATTATAAAACTAACTTATAAAAATTGCTAAGCTTGTTTTTTGACCTGCAAGAAAAAGTAGCTACATATTTTAAATTTCGCAGATGTATTCACACACTGCTTTACTCTACCAATTGTTGTAAATGAAAAAAAATTGTATGGATATTGCAATACAAGTTCTTATCAATATCGACCGCGTCGGCTTTAAAAGGTATTTTATTTTAATGCTTACGGATAGGAAGGCATGAATCAAATGCGCCTTGACTGTTGCAATTGGTTTGCCCTTGACTAATATGGTGAACGTTTCGTCTTTCTCTGTAGTTATTAAGTTGCCGAACCATGACCGCTTGGTCAGCTCTGGGGATGACTCAGGTGTTAAATGCACCTCATCAGCAGAAACTATAAGGAATGCAGACAGATCTATACAATGTGTTTTTAATAAAGAAAATCTTCAACCCACCCTGCAATTTTCTACGATGAAACCGCGGACTGCCAAGAAAGCTGTTCTTAATGTTTGTGAGTCGCGTTTTCCAGAGCTGCCCACCTGGTGTATTGCAGGCCATGCCGGTTATACCAGGACTGCTATTATTATGCAACGGCGCGCCATTAGGATTCACACCTGCAATAGAAACAAACAACCAAAAAATGTGGTTATTAATATGACTTCAACAAAGGGTAATGCACACACCACTTATCGAGTCTGTTTCGTGGAACATGACAATTGTCGGACCTGAGCTGGCGCGATGATTAACTGTTGGTGATGCCAACGAAGATTTGGCGCCCACATCGCGACACAATATATTAGGCTTCGGTCCACAATCTCCATATTCGCGTAATGAGCCTCCACCACTGTGCTCATGAGCTTGGCGCACTGAATCTCGACGCTCCATCCGAGTCTCTTTAATGGCTACCAAATCGTTCTCAATACTTTTCTGTGAGCTGTGGGAGGGAGTCCGACTGACGGACGGATGATGTACCGAACCAGAA
This sequence comes from Scaptomyza tumidula, assembly GCA_035044465.1. Taxonomy (NCBI): domain Eukaryota; kingdom Metazoa; phylum Arthropoda; class Insecta; order Diptera; family Drosophilidae; genus Scaptomyza; species Scaptomyza tumidula. The sequence goes on along the minus strand of JAWNNW010000261.1, from coordinate 6,395 downwards.
CGCTCTCGATCACTGTAGGCTGAGTGTCGTGAACCCACCGCTGGTGATGATGGCCGCGACTTTGCATTGCCTAGCTGCTGCGTTGAGTTAATAGACGAATTGCAACGTATAGGACTATGATATGAGGAGCTTCGCATCGACGTGGACACCGTGGTGGGCGATCGTCGTTGATGACTCCGTGTGCTGCTGTATGACCGAAAGCTTTTGAGAGATAATCAGAAAGGTTATCGACTAGAATATTGTGAACACAAACAAATTACTTAAATGCCTGTCGTCGCGGCGTTAATGGAGAACCTTCCGAAATTTGTCCATAGCTCGGCGTATTCGTGCCGTTGAAACGACACTTGTCCAGCCGCTTGCGTGGTGGATCTACTGCTTCAAGATCGCTGCGTGATTTCGCAAATTCTTCTTCATCTTCAAGTGCGGGTCGTCGACGCTTGCGCTCCAGGAGAAGAAAGTAAATGACTTTTTCGGTGTTGTGACTGTAAGGCGGAATCAATTAATTAATTAGTGGTTAAACGGTTATTGTTTGCTAACCTGGCACTAAGTAGTTCCTGTAAAAGCTTATCTTTCTCTTTAAAGCAGCCCAGCGAACATATGGCATTCAACACGTCAGGATCCACAGCAGTGGCCGTGGGTATAACATGTGTTTGAACTACCTCCATCATGGGAAGCTCCAACTCAAGCTCACCTTTTCCACCAGCAGTCACCCACACATGACGATTTATTTCCGCCAACTAAAATAAAAAATTACAAAATATTATGCAGAGAGATAGCAGTTATAAGACTTATTGTATTAATTTAATTGTAGAATTTATAATAAGTTGGTTAAAAAGGGTATAATGTTTTTGTCAAAATGTATGTAAAAGGCAGAAACAAGCATCTGCAAGATCCGGGATTATGACGGTTCAAAAAATATTAACACAAGCAACCAGAAATGTTTTGATAATCACGCAAAAAATAAACCTGTTTTTATTGTTCGATTCAAGTTGAATTGATGTTTTTTATCAATGACACGATATACAGGGTCCGCCAAATAACTTCTTTTTTTCTTAAATGAAATAAAAAAAAACTACTTAATATTTTCTCAAATTTATTTTTTTATTTGAAAGTACAATCCTTCCGGTTAATAATGAAAAATAATTTCATTCAAATGGCTACCTCGGCTGGCCATGCAGTAGCCTACACGATCGGTCCAATTTTTAAGCACATTATCGATTGTGTGCAGTTGTATTTCACCAATGGCTTCACGAATATTGTCCTTTAAAGCGTCAATTGTCTCTGGCTTGTCGGCGTAACACTTATCTTTGACGGTACCCCACAAATAATAGTCCAACGGTGTAAAATTGCAGATCCGAGGTGGCCAATCGACATCAGCTCTGCGGCTGATAATGCGATCTTCAAAAACAGGGCGCAAAGCAGTGAGTGTAGCTTCGGCTGTGTGGCACGTAGCGCCGTCCTGTTGAAACCCAATATTGCCATTATCCTCCTCTTCAATTTTTGTGAACAAATATTCGTTCAACATAGCCCGATAACGATCGTAATTGACTGTAACGGCCACTCCTTGCTCATTTTCGAAGAAAAATGGCTCAATTATGCTTCTGGACCAAAATCCGCACCAGACTGACTCGTTTTGGGTGCGTCGGCTGCATGCGTGCGGGTTTTCTGTGCCCCATATACGACAGTTTTGCTTGTTTACATACCCGCCAAGATCAAAATGAGCGTCACCTGAAAAGATGATTTTTGTGCAAAATCGGCATCTTCTGTAAGTCGATCGCAGGCACTATTTGAAGAAAAAACGATAGATGGCGGACCCTGTGCAAGCCGGACATGATAGGGATTTATACTTTTTGTTTGTCCTGCCTGCAAATACCGATATATTATATAAGTTTCATCTTTAGTTTGCAGGTCATTTTTTTGATGTGTCTCACTCAACTTAATGAAATGGCTGTTTCTTTAATAAATGATAAAATCAGAGCTGCTAACCGGTCCGGAACCGACCCCGTCTTAAAGCTTTGACACCGGTTCTATGCGGGCGTTTTAGCTATGTGGAAACAAGTCAAACAACCGAATTTAAGCAACGTTTAGAAACAGTGTACCGATCCGGTTGCATTTTTTTGAAGGTTTCGGTCCAAGGAAAAAAAAATTTTAAATTTGAGTGTAATTTGTTCTCCAATTTCCATGTATCACTGTGTAAAGAGACGCCAAAGTAACCAATGACTATGTTATATCAAGACGCGAAATTAGGTACCCCTTTTTTTAACAGAAACGATAAAACCTGAAATAAGCATTAATTACGATCTTGCTTCGCCCACTCCAATGACAATCTTATTGTACATGGATTGACATTAGCACATTAGACGAAGATCATTGTTGTCGTACTTCACTTTGCCGTAAAATGACTTAATACCAAATTGACACTAACCATAAAATAAACACATTTAGCTTTCAAATACTTGTCCGTGTATTATAAATATACATAAATAATTGCATTGACTTGTATTGATTATTGTAATAAAGGGTATAAAAACACATTGAGCAGCGTGTGCTTTTCAGCAACGACAACCGGCACGTGTTGTTGTTGCTATTATATTTGCGTTCTGACGATTTGCCTTCCACACCAATGAGCATACAAACACAAACATACATATGTATACTCATTGAACGGCAGTAGCATTTTAAAATAAATAAATAAAGTTAAAAATACAAGTAAGAACGCTCTAGTCGAGAAATCGCGACTAGACGATTCCCTAAGGAACCCAAGCAGCCTATACTGTCTTGGCTATATCGACTTGGCTGTTGATTCTGAACAAAAATATATATACTTTATAGGGTCGGAGAAGCTTCGCGTGTTACATAAGTTTCCACAAAACCATTATACCCTTTTTCCCTTTTTTGCCAGTGCCAAATACATACGACACAGCATGAGAAGTCCATACACAGAGCAAAAACAAATTCATAAACGGCGGCAGACCGAACCGTATAAGCAACGAAGAAACAAGAATCTAAATGGGAGAAATACTAAGGAGAAATAGGTGCTTATTCGCAGAGCGCAAATATTAACTGTAAAAAAGAGGGGTACCTATTTTCCAGTCTTGGTATTATATCTTTTCTGAGCGCACATATAAACTGTAAAAAAGAGGGGTACCTGTTTTCGTGTCTTGGTATTATATCGTTTTTTGGCAAAATGAAGTACTGCAACAACTAATCTTCGTCTGAAGCATCGCACACTGAGCTAATGAGAATCCATGTATATTAAGATTCTCATTGGAGTTCACAAAGCAACACCGCAATTCATTTCCCCAGGTGCCCATTTCAGGTTTTATCGTTTCCCGTCTATGGTTTACATAGTCTTTGTGTCGTATTTAGTTTCAAACTCTTTTTCCAAGTTACAAGAGTTCCACATGTTTTTCATTTTGACGATGGACTACAAAGCACATTTTGGCCATTCCGTTGTCTTCAAAGGGCGCTGAAAAGAATTTGTTAAATGCACCTTAGCGCATTTGGGCACACATTTATAGACAACGACTATATGCGTAGTGTACAGGGTATTTCCTTTTTCCTGCATTTAAAATATCAATGCCACATCCACTCCAGCTTGCTCTCCGCTCGACGTTTATAATTCAAGATAACTGTATCTTCCATTAAAATTTACCTTGAGTCCTTAAATTTGATAATAATGTAGCTGGTGACGTTCCCAGAAATCTAAATAAAATTATGTTTTTACGCCGCGCACACCCCCACCTACCAGTTTGTATACGAGTATTTCGCAGTCTATGCGTCTGACTGGCACGTTTTCAGTTGTTGTATTTTGTTTAAATGACTTACCGTTAATCGTCTTTCTGGAATTACTTCAATCATGCCACGCAAAAGACTTTGGCAATCAGGTGGCACAAAGTGCGGAATGTGAAATACTCCGCGCTTAACTTTCTCCAGAAGCTGGCGCAAGTTGTCATCGTCAAACGGCAACGCCCCTACTAATAGTGCATACAGTATTACACCACATGACCAAACATCCGCCTTGCGTCCGTCGTATTTCTCACCCTTGTGGAAAGTAGTACAGAAATAAGGTATAAATTAGAATCATATTACAAATACTCGTCCCTAAAGTTATTTTACTATATCTATACACCACTTATTTAAGTTGTTATATTTAAATTTATATTTTATTGGGCTTAATGTGACATTTTCGATTCGGCAAATAAATTATTCTGACATTCGCAAGAAAATTAATCAGCAAATAAACCGAACTTAAGCAATAAGGGCGGGTAGATGTTGAAATGGAATAAAACAAGCTGTGTGTGAGGTATTAACAAAATTATTTTTTTATTTGAAAGGCCCATGTATGCCATTATGTATGGAATATGACATCACGCCTCGGCTTCTTACGGTGGCACTAAACCGAGTGGTCCAATTTTCAATGACTCTTCCGCACAGATCGGGCTGAATTTCTCAATGATCAATTGGTAAAGTTGTTTCACTTTTCATCATGATTATTCAAGAATTACAAAAAAAAAATCGAAAACCAAAGATCATCGGATAATACAAGATAAGAAAATAGAGATCTCTTCTTCTTATTAAAAAAGTTCGGAACTAAAATTCACAGGCAAAAATATAACTGTAATATGGCTCTTAAAATATATATATCCATTTTACGTACCTACTTTTTTAGGGATATAGGCCACATTCAATCGAGATATGGTGATAACACAATCATTCTTCATTTCATTGGCAAGCGATCAGGCCAAAAAAATTTTGACTTTTATGGATCTAAGCATTTTTAATTTAATTAAATGTAACTGTACATACGAATTTCATACGAATTTACCACCAAAAATGCACCAAAAAGTAGACGCGAAAACACTTTCTTGACAGTCAAATTAAGTTAGAGTTAATTTGTTTTTGTTATAACTTTTTTGTTCTTTAATGAATAATCAAATTTGTTTAAATATATTATTAAGAAACAAATAATAAATACATAAAAAATTTCAATAAAATTTTAAGAGCCATATTACAGTTATAGTTCGCCTGTGAAGTGAAAAAACATAAATTTTTCTTCACGCGAAAACACTTCCTTGAAAAACTGTACACACGTCTATGTATGATAGAAGTCATAGTTAATTATCACACGATTAGCCATACAATTGCACAAAAATCATATAAAGTCTGTACTTTATTTTGCTGTTGTGTGACGACCAAAGTTGAGATTTTCATTTTTCGGCTTTTGGTTCTATCTGCTTTCTAATGCCTAACATGGGAGGCTAGTAAAGATTTTATATGAACTTTGTGAAATTGTGTGGCCAAACATAAGATACATAATTATGATTTCCATCATACATATACGAATGTATATATTGGGAGTTATGTAGATCATTAATGACTTATTTAAGAGGTTGATGACTAAATACCAAATTAACACTAACCATAAAATAAACACATTTTGCATTCAAATACTTGTCCCTGTATAGAAATATACATTAATAATTTCATTGACTTGTATTGAATATTGTAATAAAGGGTATTAAAATACATTGAGCAGCCTGTGCGTTCCAGCAACGTCAACCATCGCGTGTTGTTGTTGTTAGTATTTTTCCGTTTGGCCTAACAAGACGGCCCTAGGCCACATGCAGCAGGCCAGCTGAAGCCGTTTTATCGTCGACAACAAAAAAATTTTAAAATAGTACAGACTAATTAATTTCATTTGAAAGCAAAATAAACAACAACTCTCCAATTTTCCAAGATAAATTAAAAAAAAACTTTCAATTGGTTTGTTAGTTCTTTCTAAATCTTGGTGAATGTCAAGAGCTAACACCATCTGGGTCATATGTTTAAGCTGCTGATGTTCGATTCCACACCGTTTTTGGAGTTTTACAGGTTTAAATGAGTAACAACGTTGGAAGCCAATGCAATTGTACGTGATACCCTCAATTCAAAAGGAACCGATTCTTGCATCGATTTTTGAAGAAATTTTGAGCTTGCGCCTAATGTAATTCATTCCATGGAGTACCTGATGTTAAAAGGCAAATGGACTTATTAAAAATGCTTAGATCCATAAAAGTCAAAATTTTTTTGGCCTGATCGCTTGCCAATGAAATGAAGAATGATTGTGTTATCACCATATCTCGATTGAATGTGGCCTATATCCCTAAAAAAGTAGGTACGTAAAATGGATATATATATTTTAAGAGCCATATTACAGTTATATTTTTGCCTGTGAATTTTAGTTCCGAACTTTTTTAATAAGAAGAAGAGATCTCTATTTTCTTATCTTGTATTATCCGATGATCTTTGGTTTTCGATTTTTTTTTTGTAATTCTTGAATAATCATGATGAAAAGTGAAACAACTTTACCAATTGATCATTGAGAAATTCAGCCCGATCTGTGCGGAAGAGTC
>JAWNNW010000257.1:0-257862 GCA_035044465.1 Scaptomyza tumidula | reverse complement strand
TCTCCGACCCTATAAAGTATATATATTCTTGATCAGCATCAACAGCCGAGTCGATATTGCCCTTTCCGTTTGTCCGTCTGTATGTATGAACGCGTCGATCTCAGAGACTATGAGAGCTAGAGATTCCAGATTTGGAACTTCAGCTCGCCTAATCCCTAGGTAGTACAAGTTTGTGTTCGATTTTCGACAACTCTTCCCGTTTCCGTATACACATAGGATCGACAACAACAAAACCTTGAATTTGAAAACTTTGAGATGGCATTTAAAACATTAAGCAAAAATCGGTTGAGAAACACTGGAGATATGGAACTTTGAGTTGTGTATGCTGTATGCATTATGCGCGTACACACACACACATACTTGCAAGCACTGACTGTACGCGTAAAGTATAGGGATCAGGGTATCGTCTAGTCGGGATTTCTTGACTAGAGTCTTCTATCTTTTTTTTTGGTAGTAGGCGACTAATGTGGCCCGCTATGCGGTTAATGATGTGCAAAACTATTTTATTTTTCTGTTTGTAGAAATGGGTATAACTTATATTCTTTTTAAACGCTTAATTGTGAGCGACCACAAATTGTAGGTTGTCGTTTCACATTAAACATGCCGCATATTACACACGCTTTAAAATATTGACTTCCCTCCAGCAAAAATCTAACAAGTGAAAACGTTGCGTATCGGTATAAACTACGATACCAATGGAAAAAGGCTGTTAAGGCTACGGGGCTGCTGGGGTGGGTATGTTATCCAAATTTGATGCAAATCTGAGGAGGAACTGTGGAAGAAACGGGCATTGCAGTCTTTACAAGTAAGAAGGTTTTAGTCGAGAAATCCCGACTAGACGATACCCTGATCTCTATACCTTACGCCTACAGTCAGTGCTTGCAAGTATGTGTGTGTGTGTCTACCCGCATACTGCAAACTGCATACAAAACTTTCAATGTCCCATATCTCCGGTGTTTCTTAACCGATTTCAAAAAAAGATTTTCATTATTTTGTTTAATAATTCAAATGGCATCTCAAAGTTTTCCAAATTCAAGATTTTTTTGTTATCGATCCTATGTGTATATCGGAAACGGGAAGAGTTATCGAAAGTCGAAAACAAACTTGTACTGCCTAGGGATTAGGCGAGCTTAAGTTCAAAATCTAGAACCTCTAGCTCTTATAGTCTCTGAGATCGACGCGTTTAGACATACGGACAGACGTATAGACGGACATGGCTATATCGACTCGAATGTTGATGCTGATCAAGAATATATATACTTTATGGGGTCGGAGATGCTTCCTTCTGCCTGTTACATACTTAAGCCAATTAATGGGATCAGGGTATAAAAAGGCGGGGGTATCAGGAGCAGGGAAAAAATGCAATTTGAATCTATGGACAAGGACAACGTAATTTATACAACACCAAGCAACGGCGACGGAACAATTTTAACGTAAAGCACGGGAAACCAATCAACAAATGCAAACATTGAACCCATTGCTTAATGCATATAGTCAGTGCTTGCATGTTTGTCTGTTTGTGTGTACGGGTATACAAAAAGTGCATACTTGACTTAAATTTAATCTTCGATATCTTTCGATTAGATTCTATGAGGTTTATTATTTAGCGTAATTTTTATATTCAAGATTGTTTTATCTACTATAATAGCTGCATATCGGAAACTGAAAGTAATCAATAATTTTAACAAAACTTGTTATGCCCCAAGTTCTTGAAGCTTATGAGATTTTCCCCCATGGGTTCAGAGTACTTAAACAGCGCTCGCTGCACATTGCGCGGAAACAAGGCATACGCCAAACCTTGAATGAACCTTCGATCAGTATTGAAGAACAACATTAAAAACAAGCTCTTTACATTTAAAACGTTACACATAGTTAACATACCAAGCGACAAGCGTTAAAAATTTTATTGTGTGATTAATGTAATTTATTGTGTTTAATGTATAACTTATATGATACAATATTGTAGTTTTCCCTGAAGACGTCTACCAAGGAACCGTCGAAATATTATGGAAATTTAAAAACATAATCAACAAGCTTATTTTTTATTTCATTGGACCTCGAGCCAAACAACACAATTAATTTTATAAGAAAATAATAAAACTTAAAATCCAAGCTATTATTAATGTTAGATATTTCTATAAATAAACATATAATATATCTTCTCCAGATATGTTAACTATATCTTTAAGAATTAAAGCAAAAATCCCAACCAACCCTACCTTCTTAAATTTGTAAATACGTAACTCTATTTCAAGGAGAGGCTGACTATGAAAACATTAACAAAACCAGAAACTTAAGCTTTTTTCTTTTACCTTTAAAACCGAATGTAAGACATAATATTGGTTTTGCAAAAAAATGAAAACGTCGGACGCAGCCGGAATAAATAAACTTTTAGTGAGTAAACTCTTAACCCATAACATATTTAGCAGAAGAAAATACATTTCTTACCTTACTTGACATTTAAAAAAAAATTCTAGGATCTAGAACTTTTTAGAATTTATAACTACACCAGGAGCCAACTGGCTCTAATTTCCAAACGTCCAAACTTTCTGAATTTTTGTGGCTTGAACCTTAAGGTTTTTCTCATTTTTATTTTTCAGCCCCCATTGAACGTTGCGCGCCCTTCTTATCACTTTTTCTGATGTTAATATAACTACATACAAGATTTCAGTTCGCATGAAAAATTAACTAACGTATACTCTGGTGAAATTTCGAACAGCTGTTTACTTTTCAACACTTCCGTACGGCAGCAGTTAAGAATTTGCCAACACGTATTGACGAGTCGTAAAGTTTATGAAAATGGCTGCGCGTAAGAGTCGTTTTAAAAATGTTTTAAAGTTGTTTGTAAAAGATTACAGGGGCTGTTAAGGGAAACTGGTGTTGTGGGATATAACAAATCCCATGGATTGTTATACTGACATTGCAAAAGCGGCCTGGGCAGAAATTGGCTAGGAAATAAATAAAGATGGTAAGTACTTATGTATATATATATTTATATATATATATATATATCAACATTAAAATGTGTAATTTAATTAGAAGCCGATGAATGCAATGTATGAATTGTATGAACAATAACAAGTCTCGAGCAACAAAATTTGCGGGCGTGCAGGTGGCAGCCAAATGCCGGCAAAAAACTTAGTGCGGAATTGAAAGTCTTTTGTACCTGATTTGTCGACTAATTATTATTTATAAATCAATTTTAACGCAACACTGCAAAGTTTTTATTTTAATTTTACAACAACAGCGCATTGAGCGGAGCCTGCCTACAGTAGGGTCCGAATTACATACTGAAGAAAATGAAAGTTTGCTTGTCAACTCGGCTCAGGAGTCTAAGGACGTGAATAAGAGCCGTAGCTACTAATTTAGTAAACAAATTATATTTTAAGCTTAAGAGAATGCCGAATAATGTGGCCTTAGAAGTTCAGGAACAAATAACAAATAAGGTGTGGGAGAAGCAGAGGGAGCACAATGTAAATCAATAAAAAGAAACTGCTTTAATTGATAAATAAATTACTTTAATACACGTATTTTATTGTTGATTATGTTGGTTTTAATTAATTTATTTTCTTAATTTTCTAAAAGACTCCAGCAAACTCATACTAACAGGGAACAATTCGAAACTGGATCAAACAAAATCCTTTAAATAGCTTCGCACTCATCTCGGATAATCGCGAGACCGACCAATTGGTAAAAAAAAAAACAAGTAAAAAGGCTCTAGCCGAGAAATCCTGACTAGACGATACCCTCAACCCTATACTTTACGCGTACAGACAGTGCTTGCAAGTATGTGTGTGTATACGCGCATACTGCATACTGCATACTCAACTTCAATGATGCATATCTCCGGTTTTTCTCGACGCGTTCATACATACGCACGGACAGACGGACATCGACTCGGCTGTTGATACTGATCAAGAATATATATAGCTGTGCTGACCTTCAGCCAGCTATGCTTAACAGTTCACTTAACTTGGCAGCGCGCTGACTGCAGCTTACTTACACACACACACATACATACACACAGCTCATAGGGAGCTTTCTTTATTGAGCTGATCGATGGTTTTTTTTGCTACTCGGCAGTTAGCTGTTTTATGGGCTTGGATAGCGGATAAGTCATTCAGCTTTGCCATGTGATTATTGTTATTGCTTGCTCTTGTTCGTGTTATTGTTGTTGTCATCAACATCGTCTTCATCATGTCTTTGTTTATTTAAAATACAGACACACACACGCAAAAAGCACTCTCTCATGCAAATCAATTGATATACATATTTGTTTCGACTTCGTTATTAGTAATTTAAGAATAACAAGTAAGAAGGCTCTAGTCGAGAAATCCCGACTAGACGATACCCTGATCCTTATACTTCACGCGTACAGTCAGTGCTTGCAAGTATGTGTGTGCGTGTGTACGCGCATACTGCATACTGCTTACAAAACTTTCAATGTCCCATATCTCCGGTGTTTATTATCCGATTTCGATAAAAATTTCACAGATTTTCAATATTTTGTTTTATAATTTAAATTGCATCTCAAAGTTTTCCAAATTCAAGATTTTATTGTTGTCGATCCCATGTGTATATCGGAAACGGGAAGAGTTATCGAATGTCGAAAACAAACTTGTACTGCCTAGGGATTAGGCGAGCTTAAGTTCAAAATCTAGAACCTCTAGCTCTTATAGTCTCTGAGATCGACGCGTTTAGACATACGGACAGACGTATAGACGGACATGGCTATATCGACTCGAATGTTGATGCTGATCAAGAATATATATACTTTATGGGGTCGGAGATGCTTCCTTCTGCCTGTTACATACTTAAGCCAATTAATGGGATCAGGGTATAAAAAGGCGGGGGTATCAGGAGCAGGGAAAAAATGCAATTTGAATCTATGGACAAGGACAACGTAATTTATACAACACCAAGCAACGGCGACGGAACAATTTTAACGTAAAGCACGGGAAACCAATCAACAAATGCAAACATTGAACCCATTGCTTAATGCATATAGTCAGTGCTTGCATGTTTGTCTGTTTGTGTGTACGGGTATACAAAAAGTGCATACTTGACTTAAATTTAATCTTCGATATCTTTCGATTAGATTCTATGAGGTTTATTATTTAGCGTAATTTTTATATTCAAGATTGTTTTATCTACTATAATAGCTGCATATCGGAAACTGAAAGTAATCAATAATTTTAACAAAACTTGTTATGCCCCAAGTTCTTGAAGCTTATGAGATTTTCCCCCATGGGTTCAGAGTACTTAAACAGCGCTCGCTGCACATTGCGCGGAAACAAGGCATACGCCAAACCTTGAATGAACCTTCGATCAGTATTGAAGAACAACATTAAAAACAAGCTCTTTACATTTAAAACGTTACACATAGTTAACATACCAAGCGACAAGCGTTAAAAATTTTATTGTGTGATTAATGTAATTTATTGTGTTTAATGTATAACTTATATGATACAATATTGTAGTTTTCCCTGAAGACGTCTACCAAGGAACCGTCGAAATATTATGGAAATTTAAAAACATAATCAACAAGCTTATTTTTTATTTCATTGGACCTCGAGCCAAACAACACAATTAATTTTATAAGAAAATAATAAAACTTAAAATCCAAGCTATTATTAATGTTAGATATTTCTATAAATAAACATATAATATATCTTCTCCAGATATGTTAACTATATCTTTAAGAATTAAAGCAAAAATCCCAACCAACCCTACCTTCTTAAATTTGTAAATACGTAACTCTATTTCAAGGAGAGGCTGACTATGAAAACATTAACAAAACCAGAAACTTAAGCTTTTTTCTTTTACCTTTAAAACCGAATGTAAGACATAATATTGGTTTATTGGTACTGCATACTGCTTACAAAACTTTCAATGTCCCATATCTCCGGTGTTTATTATCCGATTTCGATAAAAATTTCACAGATTTTCAATATTTTGTTTTATAATTTAAATTGCATCTCAAAGTTTTCCAAATTCAAGATTTTATTGTTGTCGATCCCATGTGTATATCGGAAACGGGAAGAGTTATCGAAAATCGGAAACAAATTTGTACTGCCTAGGGATCAGGCGAGCTTAAGTTCCAAATCTGGAGTCTCTAGCTCTTATAGTCTCTGAGATCGACGCGTTCATACATACGGACAGACGGACATGGCTTTATCGACTCGGCTGTTGATGCTGATCAAGAATATATATACTTTATGGGGTCGGAGATGCTTCCTTCTGCCTGTTACATACTTTTGCACAAATTCATTATACCCTTTTTCCCATTTTTAATGGGATCAGGGTATAAAAACACAAACAATATGCTGACATATGACTCAAAGTAACTTCACTCGATACGCAAATAAAGTACTTGCTGGGATTTGCAGTATAATAATATTATATAATAATACAGCAACAGCTTTTAATATTTGTTTTGATTCGTAGCAGTAAAAACAAAAATGTTGCCAGTAGCTTAGTAGTTAGGGGCATTTTATTATTTTATTCCTTAAATTTCTCAACTGATTTAAGTAAAAGCTCTGTAGATACCCAGCCTAAATCCTAGCATAGATGGGCCGGGGGAGACATATCTGATTTTTTTTTCCTTTATTGTTTCGTGTACAATCTATAAGAAATCCTATATATAGTTGTAGAATGCATATTATGTTGCGGAGCAGAACTTGGATTATTAGAGTTAATTTAGATTTATTTTTTTTTGTAAAAAAAAAGTAAAAACAACAAAATGTAATGAAATTTTCGTAACATATGAACTGAAATTAAGTCTATGTTTATAACGTTCACGATGCCATATTATTTGCGTACGGGTATCTAATATCTGATGTTCGCATTTGGCCATGCGCCCATATGCCACACAAATGGTCGCCTAACTGTTGGTAAACAAAAGTTTATTATGATCAGCTCTCTCTCTGTCTACGTCCACGCTGATTCTTTTTCTCGTGGGGGCTCAGTTCGAGAAGAACAATGGCCGCCCAGGATGGTTTGACGTCACAGGACCTGAGAATTTAAACCACAAATGATGAAATTAAGGCATTGGCCATACCACCAACAACTGAGCCATCTACGCGTCTCCTCTATTCACTTTCGTACCTATGGGTGGCCGGGGCAGGCAGCCGATTGGATGATGTGCGTTACAAGTTAATAAGCCAGACTAAGGTAACTTTCACAACGCTGTTTAGTTATTCCAAACATTTTTATTTATATCTATCGTCTTTGCAGAATCTGTGTAACATTCCTCGTACTAAACATTCATTTCTGGTCACCGCAAACGCACACAACGGCTGCGTGGGTGCGCACCGTGTTCATTAATCAGTTGCCGCACTTTTAACTGATGCGTCGACTGCCCTATGCGATCAGCGATATTATGTATGTGTATTCTCATTAAATTCGATATTCGTACCAAATCGCATATCTTTTATGTCGTTTCAGTGCATCATGGTGTAATGGCCTTCAGCTTAATGGATCAAGTATCATCGCTGCCAACGCCTGTGGCCCTTTCGCGATAAGAGAACTAAGGTTTAAACAATAAACTTGAAGTTCTCAACTGGCTTAAGCTTGGAAAATGCTCATGCAGCAGAATGGCTGATTTTTTTTTTAATTTTTAAATGAATGTAAATAAAAATATTTAAACTTCATAGAAAAATAATTTTTGTGTTTTTCGAATTCTTTTTTGTGGATTTTATTGAAAGTAAAAATTCTATATCGTGGCTTAAATGATTTTATTTAAAAGTCCCATCCGGTTACATTTTTTACACATATTTATTAAATCTATTTTATATTCATAATTTAAATTAAAAGCTTTAAATTGTGGCGAAGGCATCAATGGCACCGTATTTTCGCACCGTTACCTCGTCAGAGGACTCGACGAGCCTGTCCCTCATCATCCATCATCCTTGGTCTCAGGACCTTTCGCTCCTTAAGCGTGCCTTTGGTTGAGACCATCGACACGTCTGAGGCCTCGTCCGAATCGGTCATCGAGCAGCTGCGCGTAGTGGCGCTCTCTACCGGCTAAAAACGAATTTTTAGCAAACGCCACCTCATGTTCGGTGTACGAACCAATTAGGAAAACTGCTTAAGTGGCACTGCTTATGTTATTTCGTATTGCAAGAAAAGATGCACGCGCTGGCTCCAGCTGTATCATCGATAGAAGGGACAGGTTTCAGTTTTTTTTTTTTTTGTTTCTTGCATTACAGACTCGCGGTACTCGCTTTTATTATTCGATAATCATGTGCGGACCATAGTTATTTGACTAAGCAGGGGGGGACCGGGTGAGGAAAAGGAAGGACAGGTCTCGTGTTATTTCTCATGTAAGGTATTGGAGGCGACACTCTTCGTTAGTCGTTTGGCTGTGCTAGACCGATGTTGTCGTCACATCTGCTGCCCCCACTACCTTGATCAACATAATCCATCATAATCTTTATTTAATGATCTCTACACCAAAACGACCATACATTTTTTATCACTTTGCTACATGACTCCCAAAGAGAAAAAAATTATATATTCATTTTTACAAAGGAACGTTACAATCATTCAATATATTCTCAATACACTAGCCATATATCTATATTTAACATTCGCATAAATAAGCAAAACTAATTATTAATAATAACAAGTAGCTGTATTCTTTGAATTTTGGTTTGCATGGTTTCTACTACTTAACTTAAGTTACATAATTTTATTTATTTTAAATTCTTATATAATATATTTATACAAAAAAAAATTCATGCAAAGAAAAACTAAAGTTGTATTATATATTTTAAGGTTGTTTAGAGGAGGCAATTTTTTGTGTTCACCTGGGTTCAAATTGTTACAGAAAGTTTGTGATTATTTTACTAAATGTAAAACACGATAGCTTTATATTGGTTTCTTTCATTTTCTTTCGGTTTTAATATGTTTCACGATTGTTTTTGGTAGGCGGCGTTTATATTGCTCATTAATTTTCAACAAAAAAAAATGCGCGTGACATAACCGACGCATATAAGAATGAGTATGCGAGAGAGTGCAGTCAAGGGTTTTTTTTTATTATTGCAGCTCGCGAGACACGTCTGGTCCAGAAGTAGTGCTCTCGACCCGGCCAAGACGCCATTGAAGGGGTGGCACGTTGTCATCCTTCAAGACAACGATCTCGACGAGCACCACTTTGATGTTCCATTTGCGCAAGGATGCCTGCTGCATTTGACAAACGCGCTGCCAGCGACTTAGGCGATTTATGTCGATGTGCGTTATGTTCGGTTCTTCGACTGTGGCGTATGGGGCTCCAATCAAAAAATTACCAGAAGTGATTACTTCTAAGTCGCCTGGATTCTCTGAAATGGGACAAAGCGGTCGTGAGTTTAACATTGCAGAAATTTCGCATATAAGGGTAAGAAGTTCAAGGAATGTGACAACATATTTTCTAACGACGCGATAGAAATGGTGTTTGGCACATTTAACCGCGGCCTCCCACAAACCACCAAAGTGAGGAAACCGAGGCGGAATAAAGTTCCAGTTGATTCCACTCGAAAGGCAAAAGTTCGAAAGCTCCTTTATATAAGGGTCGCTTAAAAACAGTAGCCTCAACTCGGTCAGTTCGTTCCGTGCTGCAACAAAGTTTGTTGCGTTGTCAGACCAGATTGAATTGGGCTTGCCTCTAATGCCGATGAACCGATTTAATGCAGCGATAAACGATGCGGTTGACAAGTCCTCCATCAATTTCGAGTGCAATGCTTGTATCACTTTGTGGGCGGTTTAATCCTGGCTTCTGACTTGGTAAGGAATGATCCACAAAAATCAATTCCGGTTGTGCAGAATGGGCGCCCTGGTTGCACTCGATCGGCTGGTAACAGGGGCATGATGTGCTCAAGAAGTTTGGGCTCCATCCGAAAGCAACACGGTTTTTCGCCCGCCAATAGGCCAAAATCGTTGTCGGAGCGCGGCCAGCAAACTTTGGGTCCACTGTGAAGGAATTTTCAGTGAAAGTGATCGATGATGGCGATGGTGACGGAATGCTGAGTTGGCAGAATTATTGGGTGCCATGCTTCGTATTCCAAGAACGAATTCTGAAGACGTTCACCAACGCAAGTTAATCCGGAGCTGTCCATAACCGGATTTAACGATGTGAGCTTAGATTTTGATGATACGCGCTTCCCGTTGAGCAGATCCATGTGCTCTTCGGCGAAATGAATAATTTGTATTCCTCTTAGTAGAAGATGTGTGCCCGCGTTTATGTCGTCGACTGTAAGTGGGCCTTTGGATCGACCTTCATCCTTCGTCTTGAGCTTTGCGAACCTGTTTATGTATCCAAAGACTCATTGCATTTTGCCAAAAGAGTTTTGGTACTTGCATCGGTACGATATGTCAAGGTAGTCCGTTAGGATTAAAGCATGACGACGACGTTCGGGAAGATCTGAGCTGGTAGGAATGTTTGGCGGCCAATCAGCTAAGGATGAGCGTAGAAAGGCAGGTCCTTCACGCCAAAGGTTCGATTCAAAGAGTTCCAGTGACCCGCAGCCACTTGATATTATGTCGGTTCAATCACTGTCATACTGGTCAGAAAGCTCATCATATTCGATGTTGTCCTCTTCTTCAGACAGTTCGCTTAAAACAATCAAAATATCATCTACTGTCTGTTAATACATCGCCATTGTTCGATAAACTCAGTATTGAATGACCTCATTAAGGTATTGACACGTTCAATTTACGTCCACTGAAGTATACGCAGAGGGTATTGACTCGTAAGATTGACGTACGCTGGACGCCGAATTACAAGAAAACGATTAGCAACAACACAACAAACGAACTACAATGTATTCACTGTCACAGTCACTCAACGAATGACTGATAAGAGCACTTCTGGAAGGAGGAGCGCCTCGGTGGAGGGGGTAAGGAGTGGCATGCCAAAAATAAGGGTTTTACGTCAATTTAAGTACGATACCCTGCTTGAGTTAAGAAGAGTTCAGATGTGGCTTTTGCGGACCTATCAAAAACGACTCGCAACTTGGTAGTTGTACTGACAAGCTTCTGCACGCAATGATGAGGCAAAAAATATTGCGGTACAGCAAATTCCTCGGAGGCTAGGGTCATGTGCTTTATACCAATGTACTCATTCAAGAATGCATCATACTGCAACTTTAAAGATGCATTTTTCGCCAGTTTCGATTCCAGTGTGTTAAATCGACATAAGGTGCGATTGTACGATTGTGCATGGAAGCGATCCGTGGCTGGGAGCCGAACAGCGTACACGCCTGATTCAAGACGCGGAGAAATAACTGCTCACAAAGCGCGTCCTCCTCCGACGGCGTATCTGCAGCGCCGCAACAATTTTCGATTTCCCAGAACTGCTTTACTAATTCGTACAACGGTTCCGATGGCGCATCTGAAGGCTTGACAGCTGCAGCTAAAGATGAGTATCTATCGGAAAGCATGATTTTCTGAAACTCTTGTAGAGTTTCGATTTACGATTTTTTAGAATTGTCAACTCTCTGATAAACCACACAGGTTTATTTGACCAGTTTGGGGTTCCATAAGGACCAAAAAAGAATTTAAAGTATTATAAAAAATATTGATTGCCACGTCCAAATTGTCAGACCCATAGAGGGTAGACCAGTCAGTCAGGGCCAACAACTGAGTAAGTTTTGCAAAATCGGTTTTCCGAAATTGACGTACACGGCTTAAACGATTTCTACTGGGGCTTAGCACCCGGTAGGGTAAAGTGATCGACACCTCCAACGTTGGGTGGTATAAATCTTCTGGATAAGATATGGGTTGTGGGGTAATGGTTGAGGAGGATGGATCCAAAACAAAAACCAGATCAAGCATTTTATTAAGAGAATTTGGGATATCATTTATTTGATTCAATGATATCCCAAGTAAGTTGTTCAAGAATTCATTCTGTGCCGAGGGGGTCAGGGCACCAGAGTCGGGACACGAAATCCAAGTAACTTCAGCAATATTGAAACCAAGAACTACTAGGAAATCGCGATCCGACAACATGCAAGAAACGGACACAATAGCGGACAAATGAGCATTATAAACAGAGCTATCGGAGGGGGTATATACGAGCAAGTAACAAAATACCAACACCATTAAAATAAAACTTAACAGCAACAAATTCTATATCCATAGAACCACCTACTATTACTGTCCCCGAAGAATAATCTACATCAACAGCAATAAGCACACCTCCGCCGTCGAAGCGTACGGTCTTTTCTGTGGACACAGTATCTGCTGGATACAACTTCAGTACTAAGAATGTCATGCCTTAACCAAGTTTCAGTGAACGCAATGACATGAAAAGCAAAAGAGTAACTGTTAAGATATAAACTACTGAGTTTGCTACAAATACCGCTCATATTCTGATAGCCAAGTACAAGGTATGTTGTTAGTTTTTTGAACTATCAGAATCGAGAAGAGTTTTAGGCAAAGCTACTGGGGTGGGAGATACAATCGGAGGCCGAGAAACGACATCCATGGGGACAATAATCCGGTATCTCGTTAATTTTGGGGACTGGGGCAGAAGAATTGTTTTTAATTTTATCTGTATTTTTATTTTTGGTCTCAGGATTGTTTCGCTGAATTTCAGACATGACCGGTTCCGATGTGGGCCCAACATTGGCTTTTTTGCGCTTTGGAGAATCACTCAAGAGATTTTTCTCCTTAAAGTTTCTCTGCACAATTGAGAAATTATCGCACAGTTTTTTTAACTGGCCGAAAACTCCCTCAAAGCCAAGCTGAGTCTCCATGAAGTTTGCCATATCTTTTTTCCACTCCAAACAAGACCAACATGGCCACTCTAAATTTGTAATGTCCGTCAAATCGATGATAAGGCCGTTAAGACCAGCACATTTTTCATGTGCAACATTTGGACACAACCAGCAGCCAATAAAAGCCATCTTCGTATTGGTGCGAACTTGGCAGCCCTTGTAACAACAGACAGACATATTTATATAAATTTCTTCGCTCTTTGTTTGTTGGAAAAGAAAAAAAATAAAATAAATAAAAATTACAATAAATAAAAGAGAAAGAAACAAAAAAATTAATTATTTAATTAATGTTTGAATAACTGCTCAAAAAATATTAAGGACCACCCTAGGGTTAATTGCATGAATACGCTAGTAACTACTCACAAATCGAAAACACAAACAAAACGTACCGGCGCGAGCGCAGCAACCGAAAGCAACAACAACGGAATAATTTAAACCGGGACCAGCACCAACACAAAAGAGCGCGTGAGAGCCAAAAACGGTTTTATGCACAGAGAGCACGCTCAGAAGAAACTAAAAGAGTGAAAGCATGAAAATACAAAAACAAAATACTAGCTGGCCACAAGCAAATTAAGCAAAATAAACAGTGAGCTTTGACTGCAAATCGTTGTTGTATTTTGGCACTTGCAAAATATTTGCGAGGATATTGCACAGCGAGTTTGGTTTTAGCGCCAGACTGGCGCCTCTTTTACGGTACCAGTTTTTAAATGGACACTGTTCGGGTGTACATTAACCAAATCCAGGATCCAGTCTACCAGCAGCTCACCTCGATCATGGTTCAGCCCTGCTAGCACAGCACCGTAGACGGGGCAAGCCTCTGACAACATGTAGTGCCCTGAGGGGAGCCCCTTGAAGCGGCAGTTTCGGCAGTCCACCGGGCTGGTGCACTTCGCTGCGGTGTGACCGGGCTGGCCACAGTGGCGACAGACTTCGCCCTTGAAGCGGCACTGGGACACCTTGTGGTCGAATCCGACGCACCTATGACAGGCATATGTGCGGACGAGCGGCCGGCATCGGTATGATAACCACTTGATATAGACCCGTCCGGTCTTATCAAGTATGGCCAGCGCTTTCTCGTCCACCTCAAGCGTCAGGTTGATCCTGGTGCCATCCGTGACTGACCATGGCTTCGTTTCGAGGTGCACCACTTGTTTGAAGGCAGCTGGGGAGAACTCCTCTTTAAAATTGTTGGCATAAAGCTCCTCCATAAATTCCTCCGGTGAAATGCTGGTGTCCACGTCGCTGACGGCCACCTTGTGCTCCTGTCCTTTGCTCCTGGTGATTTTTAGCCCAACATCAGAGAACTTGGCATTCCCTATAACGCGCTTCAGCTCGCTAACTGAAGGCGTGCGAATAACAGCGCCACCACGCTTCAATTCGCGCACCTCGTGCAGGCGGACACCAAGCGAAGGTGCCACTTCCTTCATTATTTTGTCTGCCACTTGCTTGCCAGACAAATTCACGTCGTTGCTGGTGACGACAGCCGACCATGTCTCCACAGCCTTCCTTGCTCTAGGGGCAGCAGTTGGGGCAATCGCAGCGGCGGTTGGAGCCTGGAAGGCAGTCGGCCGCATGTGTGTGGCTGGAGCGGCATCACTCCTCTCCAGACTGCTCTCCAGGACCCCAGCGTGAACGACCAGTTTGGCAACCAGAGCGTCGTACTTGGCGGCGGCATCAAAAATTTGCATGGCTGCAGCTGGCTCCAGCCTAGCATGCAGCACAGCCTCCTTCACAGCGCGCTGGATCGCTGCGAGTTCCTTCAGGCTGGACTCCGTGTCCATTGGAACGGTCGTCGGACGTACGGCGCATGTGTTGGCGGCACTTAAGGAAGCGAGCGTTGCGGAAAGCGACTTAGGGGCAATGGCGGCATCAGCGACAACAGTGTAAACGGCGACGGGTATTGTGGCGTCGACTGTGGCGGCAACGGGGACGGCGGGGATGGCAACGCGGATGGTATCGGAAACGGTGGTGGTGGCAACGGGGTCGATAGAGAGGGCAGACGAGGGGACGGTGGACGGTGGGGCGGCGTTAGCATCGGTGGTGGCAGCAACGGCACCAGCATCCAGCAGCGCGTACTTGCTCACCATTCCCTCCTCAGAAGACTCGGTGGGCTTTTCTCTAGCCCTCCTGCCTTTGGCCTTTTTCGCCTTGCGCGCGTACTTCTCCAATGCAACGTTTATATCAGATGCATCCGATGAATCTATTAGCTCACTCAATGAGCGGTTGCGTAAATCCATAGCGCGGCTTTATCTCGCACTACGCGTTTCACGGTGTATGTCCACACTACGCGTTTTCTTGTGTGTCCGCACTACACTTTCGGGTATATGCCCGCACTATGATTTTGGTTAGTGTTCGCACTAAGCTTCGGATTGTGTCCGCACTATGCTTTGGTCTGTGACCGCACTAAGCTTTCTAAGGCGCCACCTGGTGTTGATTACTTATGCACACGTGCGCACCGATCGTACGATTTTACCGTTGTTTGCTTATCTTGTTTTGACAGACAAGTAAACAAGTGAAAAACAACAACAGTGATGCTAATGCTGATAATGAACGATATTCACAACTTTAATGCGCGCAACAAAACGGAAACGTCCGTTCGCGACGGCAATCAAAGTCAAACTGTGTAGTCAAACTGTGTAGGAACATGCGTTCTATATCTCTATAGGGCTTATTTAACGTGACGTTTTCCACATGAGGGATTACAACCACGGTGCTCATATATCCGAGGATATAGCACAGCGAGTTTGGTTTAAGCGCCAGACTAGCGCCCCTTTTACGGTACCAGTTTTTAAATGCACACTGTTCGGGTGTACATTAACCCAATTGGTGAGGGCTAAGACTATCAGCAAAAACACAACCACCACGATACTCCCACAAGGGGGCCTACCTCAATGAGTAGCCTTGGAGCTAACTCAACCCGTGGTACCGACTAGGGGCTCGGGTGGCCTCCCTATTTTAGTCCCGACAGACTCGGATTTAGGGCACCAGAAGGGCGGGCTGTCACTTTTAGTCGCCTCATACGACAAGCAGTGACATACTGTGGAGGATATTCTACTGCCCGCCAACCACACGGGTGATACCAGTTTTGGCTAAAAGCCCGGGACTGGAAACCCAGCTGTCTCTTTAGTCGACTCGTACGACAAGCAGTGACATACAGTGGGGGATATTCTTCTGCCCGCCAACCACACGGGTGATACCAGTTTTGGCTATTAGCCCGGGACTGGAAGCCCACGTTGCGCCAACACGCCATCCAGGTTTTTCCGCCTTTTGAAGGCTGCATCTGCGAACATAGCTAGCCGCTGCATCCTCTCCTGGGACTGTGTCACATCCGACACTCTCCAGACGCCGTTCTCCAGGTGCACGCCGAGTCCATCGAGGTTGCGCAAGTCTGCATACAGTGTGCATACACATAGCACGTGTAGCCAGTCCTCAGACGCCGCGCCGCAAATACATGCAGGCGTTGCGCTGATTCCCCTCTGATGCAGACTTGCGTTCAGCGAGCCATGGCCAGTTAGCAGAAATCCAGCGCGTAGACTAAATCCAAAGTCTCGTCGGCTGAAAACGAAGCTTGCGTCCGGGATAAATCGGTGTGTAACACGACCGTGTTCACCACCATCCCACCTGAGCTGCCACTCTCGCAACAAGCATTCGTCCAGCAGCGCCATCTTCTGCTTCCGGTCGAGGCCAGTCAAGTCTCGGCCGCACAGTCAGTCGCCATCCTTCAGCGGGTAATTGCGCTTCATCTTAAACCTAACTGCCAAACGCATGGCAGCAAGGTCAAGCGGGGGAGCTCCTGCAAGGACCTGCATCGCAACAGTGGATACTGTGCGGCAGATCGGTAAAGATCCGTACAGGATCAAACGCTGGCACGACATCAGCTTCCTCTTGGCTGTCACTTGACGTATCGGTATTTATTGACGTATGGCAGGCTTGTTTGACCAAGCCGTACCACCGGCGTCCTATTATGTGACAGCTTTCCCTTGAGCAGCATTGTGGCCGATTTGCTGTTGGAGACAGCAACACCGACCTCGTTCCCCCAAGCTCCAACGATGGACATCAGTTCCGTTCCTTTTCCTTCCAGGACTCTGCAGGAATCTCCCTCGACGATGAGCAGCAAGTCGTCTGTATACGCGCTGAGCGGGCAGTGAGGCTCCAAGCGCTGGAGAAGCACGAGTAGACAAGAACATGCATTCTATATCTCTATAGGGCTTGTTTAACGTGACGTTTTCCACATGAAGGATTACAACCACGGTGCTCATATATCCGAGGATATAGCACAACGAGTTTGGTTTAAGCGCCAGACTAGCGCCCCTCTTACGGTACCAGTTTTTAAATGCACACTGTTCGGGTGTACATTAACCCAATTGGTGAGGGCTAAAACTATCAGCGAAAACACAACCACCACGATACTCCCACAAGGGGGCCTACCTCAATGAGTAGCCTTGGAGCTAACTCAACCCGTGGTACCGACTAAGGACTCGGGTGGCCTCCCTATTTTAGTCCCGACAGACTCGGATTTAGGGCACCAGAAAGGGTGTCACTTTTAGTCGCCTCATACGACAAGCAGTGACATACTGTGGAGGATATTCTTCTGCCCGCCAACCACGCGGGTGATACCAGTTTTGGCTAAAAGCCCGGGACTGGAAACCCAGGTGTCTCTTTAGTCGACTCGTACGACAAGCAGTGACATACTGTGGGGGATATTCTTCTGCCCGCCAACCACACGGGTGATACCAGTTTTGGCTATTAGCCCGGGACTGGAAGCCCACGTTGCGCCAACACGCCATCCAGGTTTTTCCGCCTTTTGAAGGCTGCATCTGCGAACATAGCTAGCCGCTGCATCCTATCCTGAGACTGTGTCACATCCGACACTCTCCAGACGCCATTCTCCAGGAGCACGCCGAGTCCATCGAGGTTACGCAAGTCTGCATACAGTGTGCATACACATAGCACGTGTAGCCAGTCCTCAGACGCCGCGCCGCAAATACTTGCGTTCAGCGAGCCATGGCCAGTTGGCAGAAATCCAGCGCGTAGACTAAATCCAAAGTCTCGTCGGCTGAAAACGAAGCTTGCGTCCGGGATAAATCGGTGTGTAACACGACCGTGTTCACCACCATCCCACCTGAGCTGCCACTCTCGCAACAAGCATTCGTCCAGCAGCGCCATCTTCTGCTTCCGGTCGAGGCCAGTCAAGTCTCGGCCGCACAGCCAGTCGCCATCCTTCAGCGGGTAGTTGCGCTTCATCTTAAACCTTACTGCCAAACGCATGGCAGCAAGGTCTAGCGGGGGAACTCCTGCAAGGACCTGCATCGCAACAGTGGATACTGTGCGGCAGATCGGTAGAGATCCGTACAGGATCAAACGCTGGCACGACATCAGCTTCCTCTTGGCTGTCACTTGGCTCATCGCCACGTCATACCACACTGAGGCACCAAATAGTGCACAAGGCACCATGAGTCCGGCATATATGGTCCGCTTGACTCGGGGACTGACACCCCAGTCGACCCGCAGTACGCGTGCCAAAGCCCCAACGACTCCAGTCAGCCGATCACGTAGAGACGCGATATGCGGGTTGAAGTTCAACCGCTCGCTGACTGTGATGCCCAGGTACCGGTATTTCTTGACGTATGGCAGGCTTGTTTGACCAAGCCGTACCACCGGCGGCCTGTTAAGTGACAGCTTTCCCTTGAGCAGCATTGTGGCCGATTTGCTGTTGGAGACAGCAACACCGACCTCGTTCCCCCAAGCTCCAACGATGGACATCAGTTCCGTTCCTTTTCCTTCCAGGACTCTGCGGGAATCTCCCTCGACGATGAGCAGCAAGTCGTCTGCATACGCGCTGAGCGGGCAGTGAGGCTCCAAGCGCTGGAGAAGCACGTCCATCATGAGGTTCCAAATGAATGGACCACTGATGGAACCTTGTGGGCAACCTCGTGTCACCGGAACAGTCTGCTCTCCATAACTGCTGAACATACTTGCGCTCCTGCCAGAGAAGAAGCTTCTCCACAAGCTGGCTTCTTGGCATCCAGCGTCGATGAGTCGTCGCAGCACCGAGTTCCACTCAACGTGATCAAAGGCGCCCTTGAAATCAACGAAGATTCCAAGGACGTACTTTGCCATGCTGGCGTCAACGGTGCACTTGACGTGCCTCCATGCATCCTCCACGCAAAGTCCTGGCCGAAATCCGAATTGCCATCTGCTGCCGGTTGGTAGCACCTCCTTCATCCGACTCACCATGAGTCCCTCAAGCACCTTGCCCAGAACTGGTAGCAGGCATATACCACGATAAGAGCTGGGATCGCTCCTGTCCTTATCGGGCCCCTTGAGCAGTGCAACTACTCTCGGGCGTTTCCACTCCGTTGGAAAATGGCCTTGCTCTATGCAGCGGGAAAACAACGCTGTGAGGTGCTGAGGGATGGCGCGCCACAGTTCCTTACAGATCGTGCCGGTGATGCCGTCAATGCCGGGAGAGCGCCTGCTCTTCAACCTGGCGACACATGCATCCACCTCAGAGACATTGAGCGGTGGCGGTGAGACGTCCGGGACGGCAATGGGTGCAGTCGACTCCGCAACAGGAAAAAAGTTGCGGAGGAGCACTCCCGCACAGTCGTGCCATGTTACGACCAGCTCGCCGTCCGACCGGAGACACCCAAACTCGATTCTCTTCTTACGCGCTCTGCAGATCCTGTAGACGTGCCCCCATGGATCGTCCCTGTGCTCACCCACGAAGCGACGCCAGTCCATCTCCTTCTCCGACAGAATAAGCTTCTTGTATTGGCTAGCAGTAATGCGTAGCTCAATCGCAAGTCGCTCGGCATCGTCGACGTGGCCACGCCTACGAGCATTCTGGAGCCTTCGCCTCAGTCTCCTGACCTCTTGGCGCTTGGTACTAAGGCCGGCATTCCACCAGACCACTTTCCCAGCGGCTCTTGGAGATCTGCGTCCGAGCACTCTGTCGCACACATCATGCACTAGCATGCGCAGTGCAGATACTTGACTGTCCAACGGCGTCGCTTCGTAGTCTTCCGGCAATTCGGCTGTGAGCCGTGCCACTTCATCACCGAACAACCGCCAGCGTGCATTTGCGAGCTTCCAAGACGGCACAGGAGCAAAGCTCTCAACTGTGCGTTCGGGCTCGTGCGTAATCACAACGGTGATAATGTTGTGATCACTCACATCCCACTCGTCCACTCTCCAGTCGTATGCGGCCCACATAGACGCTACTGCGCTGACGATTGTCACGTCGATATCGCTTTGCGCTCTGCGATTATCGAACGTGTACACCTCGCTGGGTACATTAAGTACGTCGGCTCGACTTCCGAGGATCCAGTCCACCAGCAGCTCACCACGCTCATGGTTCAGATGTCTCTGTGAAAACTCAGAGAGCGTTATAATGCAAGCACTATAATTCAAATAAGCAATAATTTACAACTTTTTGATAAATTTTTTTATGTTAATAGATTACAATCTCCTTATATGGAAAAAATGCACACTATTATTATAATATTATTTAAATATTACAATTCTAATGATGAATTTTCCATAACGGATATTCAGGTTCATCGGGCTTAACCTCTAAGCAGTTTCACGTACTATTTAACTCTCTATTCAGAGTTCTTTTCAACTTTCCCTCACGGTACTTGTTTACTATCGGTCTCATGGTTATATTTAGTTTTAGATGGAGTTTACCACCCACTTAGTGCTGCACTATCAAGCAACACGACTCTTTGGAAACACCATCTAGTAATCATTAACGTTATACGGGCCTGGCACCCTCTATGGGTAAATGGCCTCGTTTAAGAAGGACTTAAATCGTTAATTTCTCATACTAGAATATTGATGTTCCATACGCTCGCCGCTACTAAGAAAATCCTGGTTAGTTTCTTTTCCTACACCAAATAATATGCTTAAACTCAGGGGGGAAGTCCCTTTTTGAATATTTCGCTTCGATGAAACGATATATGGCCTCATTTCTTTTCCAGCATCACAGTTATGCCTATAAGTTGGCATAGGCTACTGTGATGTTGGAAGAAATGAGTTACTTTATTCATACAATATTATTTTTAACATTTTTCATGAATAAATTCATAACAGGATAACTGTTGGATACAATCGGTAAGTGTTAATTAGTGATTAAGTTGAGTATAATTATTAAAGTTCCGTAACATATTCCGTGTGGTATGTCAGGTGAGTTAAGATGTGGAATTAAGTAAGTATATTAGGTAAGTATTTAGGGTAAGTATATAAGGTTTGGTAAGTATTTAAGGTAAGTATACAAGGTAAGTATTTAAGGTAAGTATTTTAAGGTAAGTAATTTAAGGTAAGTAATTAAAGTTAAGTATTTTAAGGTAAGTATTTAAAGGTAATTAGTTTAAGGTAAGTTTTAAGGTAAGTATTTTAAGGTAAGTATATAATGTTAGTACTAAGGTAAATTACTTTTGGTAAGTATTTTAAGGTAAGTATTTAAGGTAACTGAGGTAATTTATATGTTGCATTAGGTGTTTTAGTTGGTATTTGGATGGCTTCCAGTTGGTGTTGAATTGGGAGAAGCAATGATGGCCAATATCCCAGCTACGAACTTGTTCTCTGGTGGTGGTGGTGTTGGAGCAGTAATTATCTGTTCGCAGTCAAATATTCTTAGAAGATCTTTGGCGTCTTGTAGCACCTTCAGCAATAGATTCAGGGGTGGGCCAAGGTCTAGGAGGTATTAGAGCCATTTCATCACGTCGTTGTTCTTCTCTCTCTATCAATGCCCTATTTCAGCTCGAACTTGAGCAGCATTCTCCTGTTGGATTCGTTGAAGTTCAACTTCTTCAGCTTCCCTTCTAGCTCTTATTGCGTCCCTTTCTAGTTGAAGGTAGTATAGATAATTTCGTGGTCCAATGAGTGGAGCACGTGGTGGTGGAGGTGACCAAGCTCGAGGCTGTGGAGGTTGTCGTCATTGGTCTGGGGGAACACATCTATCAATCATTAGTAAATGCCTTGGACGTGAAAGCCGCTGGGGAACATATGGATAAGGATGGATATAAATACGGCCAAATTTCTAGCCTCACTGTTGTTGTGTTCTTTAAATCTTTTATAATATTTTTCACAGGTGGATTTTTAAGTGTCCTCCACATAGGGAATTAGAAGGTCCACATGAAGACTGTGGTGCACCTGTTATTGTCCTTAGTTTTTATACCCTGATCCCATTAAAAATGGGAAAAAGGGTATAATGGATTTGTGCAAAAGTATGTAACAGGCAGAAAGAAGCATCTCCGACCCCATAAAGTATATATATTCTTGATCAGCATCAATAGTCGAGTCGATTTAGCTATGTACGTCTGTCCGTCCGTCCGTCTGTCCGTCCGTCCGTCTGTATGTATGAACGCGTCGATCTCAGAGACTATAAAAGCTAGAGACTCCAGATTTTGAACTTAAGCTCGCCTAATCTCTAGGCAGTACAAGTTTGTTTCCATTTTCGATAACTCTTCCCGTTTCCGATATACACATGGGATCGATAACAACAAAATCTTGAGTTTGGAAAACTTTGAGATGCCATTTGAATTATAATACAAAATAATGATAATCTGTAAAATTTTTATTAAAATCGGTTAAGAAACACCGGAGATATGGGACATTGAAGTTGTGTATGCAGTATGCGCGTACACACACACACGTACTTGCAAGCACTGACTGTACGCGAAAAGTATAGGGATCAGGGTATCGTATAGTCGGGATTTCTCGACTAGAGCCTTCTTACTTGTTTATTTTGCAACGCTTGGATTTTTAAAAATTGAAGATTACTTGTTAATGTTCCCCAGACAGCTAGGTCGTATTGCCAAATTGATGCAATGAGTTGTTTATATAATAGCAATTTAGTTTTCTGCGAGAGCTTGCTTGTACTACAGATTAACCAATAAAGTTGTTTTACTCTCCCTCTGAGCTTAAAAATGGTCGCAGTTATATGTTGCTTAAAATTAAGCTTTGAGTCCATTTTGACTCCCAAGTAAGTGTGAGATTAAACACTATGTAGAGCCCGTCCTGATAATGTTGGGGTTACTGTAGAGTCTTCAGGAGATCTTAGTGAGTGGAGAACATATGTAGTTTTTGATACATTTATAGTAATGCACCATTTCTCCGACCATTGAGTAAATGTCTTTAGGTAATTATTCATTCTATCTATGGCTTTTCTTTGCGAATTACATTCTGATACGATAACAGTATCATCAGCATAGGTTGCTAGTAGCATATTGCTGTGAGATGTTGGGATAGGGACATCTGAGGTGCAGGTGCTGTAAAGTACACTCCCCTGTAGGACACTAGCTGACACCTTTTTAATTTGGCTACGTACTCCTTTATTACATTCCACTATAAAACTTCTCCGTGCTAAGTAACTTCTCAATACATAGTAAAGTGTCTGAGGCACAACTTTTTAAGTTTGAATAGTAGCCCATCAGCCACACTCGATCAAAAGCTTCTTGAATATCCAAGTAAACTGTTGGGCAGTAGTTTCTTTTTTCAAAAGCACGGAGGATGAATTGAGTAACTCTGCCAAGTTGCTGTTCAGCTCCATGTTCCTTGCGAAAACCAAATTGGTGGTTTGGTATTGCTTTTGCAAATGCTGGAATGTCAAACAGCTTTTTAAGAATAATGGATTCAAATATTTTAGATATACCAGACAGCAAACTTATTGGTTGATATGAAGCAAGTTGTTCTGTTGGCTTGCCAGGCTTAGGAATCATTTTCACTTTTGCGCATTTCCACTTATTTGGGAAATAACCAAATGTAATAATGCTATTATATATTTTAGTGATATATTCAAAAGCCGAATAAGGAAGTGATTTGATTGTGAAATTATCAATGTTATCTATCCCAGGGGATACGTATTAACTTCTTAATTTCAGCTTGTACTTCAGAAACAGTGATGTCATCTAATGTAGTGCTGGGAATGGGTAATAACTGCAACTCATCTTTAATCATTTTATTGTCAGTGTCCAAAACAGTGAGAATAGGGGAGAACCTAGGACTCAAGGTCTAGTCCATAAGCCTCAGATTTTTCTTCCGTGGTTTTAAGCCAAATATCCATGGAGTTAGTTAATATTAGGTGTTTTTTAACTGGTAGATTGGGTGCTGGTTGTTTGCTTATTTTGTTTGTGAATCGCCAGAGGTGCTGCGTGTTGTAGCGGTTAGACGGGTCAATAGATTCCAACATTCTATTAGTTTTCAATTGTTTTTCTTTCTTAAGTTCTTTAGAGATACGGTTGGATAAATAATTAATTGTAATTCTAACAATAGGGTGATGACCGTAAGTGAGAGAGCGCTTTAGAAGCCTCTTAGCTTCAATCATCTGAATTATTGTACGATTAGTAGAATATATAATTTAAACTATGAGAGTCCATCCTAACGTTATGCTGTTTTTTCTTTGCAAAAGCAGCAGCATCCTTTATATTTATTACAAGGATTTCAATACAATCCTCTGTGTCTTCTCCTGAACGAATCTCCGTTTCATTAAGAATGTCGTCAATCCATTTTTGGAATTTTTTAATACTTGTGCCAGCCGGGAGTAAGCGGGGAATACTGTGGCGAATTGGCTCAATAGAATGAAAATATATTTGTAATGGAAGGTGATCCGAGTTTTAATCATGTAGGGTATTAATCTCAAGTAGAGAGTCTCCAATACTAAAAAAGGAGCTGAAGTCGTCTTTTGTCCAGACAATAAGTGGTGGAAGATATGCCGATGAGATATTTATAGTTGTTCCATCAGGGAGTGATAGTGCTATTGAAACACATTGTACATCATGGAATACTTGTGATGGTAATGCAAGGTGTCTTATATTTTGTTTAATGAAAATAGCCGCACCTCCACGCCCATGATTGGATGGATGGTTAGCCATGTAGGTTAAGTATCCATTAATGTGGTTGACGCCCTTCAGCATAGCAGAGTAGCTGGGCATACCACCATGAGTAGGCAAGTTGCGAGTGATTGGTTGTACCGCTGGTTGAGGTTG
The DNA here is from genome assembly GCA_035044465.1 of Scaptomyza tumidula. NCBI lineage: Eukaryota > Metazoa > Arthropoda > Insecta > Diptera > Drosophilidae > Scaptomyza > Scaptomyza tumidula. The sequence continues at coordinate 233,114 of JAWNNW010000257.1, read as the reverse complement.
ATTTTGATGTTGCCGTGGTTGTTGTTGGCCACGTTGGAGAACAGCAGGTATGCCAAGTTGTACCAACAGGTTATTAGCGCGCGAAGTTAGTTAAGTTGAAATTCGTTTGTACACTTACTTTTAATTAAATTAAAAATGCTTAGATCCATAAAAGTCCAAATTTTTTTGGCCAGATCGCATGCCAATGAAATGAAGAATGATTGTGGAATCACCATATCTCGAGAATGTGGCCTATATCCATTTTACGTACCTACCCTAAAAAAAAACTGCACCAACTGAAAATTCATACGAATTTTACACCGAAAATGCACCAAAAACGTAGATGCGAAAACACTTTCTTGACAGTCAAATTAAGTTAGAGTTAATTTGTTGTTGCTATAACTTTTTTGTTCTTTAATGAATATTCAAATTGGTTTAAGTAAATTATTAAGAAATAAATAAATAATACATACAAAATTTTAAGAGCCATATTACAGTTATATTTTTGCCTGTGAAGTGAAAAACATACATTTTACTTCACGTGAAAACACTTTGTAGCAGGCCACCACTAACATCTATTAAGTAAGGAACGCACGTGCATGTAAAAACAAGTATAACAGCTGTTAAGTAGCAAACGCACGTACATGTTAAAACAAGTATAACAGCTGTTAAGTAAGAACGGAGGTACATACGAAGACAGACGAGATCGATGAGATCAGTCGTAGAATGTAAAAGTATGTAAGCAGACGTGTTGTGGAAGATTAATAAAATAACTGTTATAGATATACCGAAACAGACTGATTATTTATTCGCCTACTATAACATCAGAAGTGGGATTACCATAAAAAAAAAATAAAAATAATAATATAAACGAATAATTAAGTGAAAAAACAATTAAGTGAGCAAATAATGGACAACACGCAATTAAAAGAATGTTCAGTGACGCAGCTAAAAAATTGGCTGGAAGCAATGGGATTGCCTACCATGAGCACTAAAACGGAGTTGGTGGCTCGTTTACTGATGGCACCAATATCGGAGCATGGGGTTTTACAAACTCCAACACGCAAAAACAGCACCAACAACAACGACAATGGTGATGCAGAAGGCATCAGCAACAACAACAACATCGATAATGCAGAGGACGTCGCCGGCATCAGCGACAACGACGGCGACAGAGATAACGGCGCATGTAGCGAAGACGGCACCATAAGTAACTGTGCAAACAACGGCGACGAAATAACGGCGCATGTAGCGAAGACGGCAACGGCTCAAACGGCACCATAAGTAACGGTGCTGAGCGCAACGGAACTGGCAACGGCACCATATGTAACGGTGCAAACAACGGCAACGACGACAGCGACGTCAGCGGAGACAACGGCAGAGAGAACGCGGACAGTCGCAGCAACGATAATAGAATGAACCTAGATAGGAAACCAGAGACTGTATCTGGTTAACAGATACGATAAAACCTGAAACCGGCTCGTCAAGCAACAAGTTGGCTCGCGGGTATATAAACTCCAATGAGAATCTTAATATACATGGATTCTCATTAGCTCGAAGCGTGCGATGCGCCAGACGAAGATTAAACGTTGTCGTACTTCATTTTGCCGTTGTGTGGTGGCCGAAGTTGAGATTTTAAATATTCGACTTTTGCTTTGGCTGCTTGCTATAACTCAAATGGGTGGGTAGTATAGACTTTTTATGAACTTTGTGAAATTGTATGGCTAATCGTGTGATACTTAACTATGACTGCTATCATACATATACGTGTGTATATATTATGAGTTAGGTAGATCATTAATGACTTATAGAACATGTTTAAATTGACTTAATACCAAATTAACACTAACCATAAGATAAACACATTTAGCTTTCAAATACTTGTCCGTGTATTATAAATATACATTAATAATTGCATTGACTTGTATTGAATATTGTAATAAAGGGTATAAAAACACACATGAGCAGCGGTTGCGTTTCAGCAACGACAACCGGCACGTGTTGTTGTTGTTTGTTCTTTTGCTTTTTGCCTTTTTCCCGTTAGACGCACACATGCATATACAAAACGACGGCCCAAGCCAACGCAGCAGGCCAGCTGAAGACGATTTGCCTATTCATGTAATACGCACAGCCATGCACACACACAATGACGGGCCTTGGCCACATGCAGCAGAAAATAAGACAAAAAAAAAACATTTGCTTGCGCCTTTAATAACCAGGGTATACATATTAGTTTTGTGCTAAAGAAGTAACCGACAGAAGGAAGCATCTTTGACCCCATAAGTACATATATGTATATATTCTTGATCAGCATCAACAGCTTCAATCAGTCTTTGAAATTAGGTAAAGTATGCATTATAGGCGTACTTACACACATACATACATATATACTTACAAGCACTGACTGCACGCGCTAGTTATATAGCTTAGGGTATTTTCTAGTCGGGATTTCTATTTCGACTAGAGCCTTCTTATTTGCGTTCGAACTCGGCTCGAGAATTGCTGGGACAATCGTTCATGCATTAAGAAAATGTTGTTGTTGTTTTTATTTTTGCGCACAGACATGCATACATACATTACTTATATACTTTTTGAATGACACAACAAAATTTTATAACACAATCCGCAGGGCAGCTGTTAGCGTCGGAGTTAACAGCAACTTTAACAGTGTAATGTTAAAGTCGGATTTAACATCATTCAATCTGGCCAAGGAAGTAACACTCGATTACGATGGCGGATCGTGCGCTCGTAATTGGGCCAATCAAATTAAAAATATTACGCGTATTTATAATTTGAACCCGACATATCGACACTTGCTGATTTTGGCAAAATTAAAAGGAAAAGCGCAGCAATGGCTGCATGGTAACGAAACCAGAATTTTGGAATCAGCTGAAAATCTGTTAGAGCAGCTAATAACAACATTCAGCGTTAAGGTTTCAAAACTGGAGGCCAGGAACAACTTTCAAAAGCGACAATGGCTCGACAAGGAAAGTTTCGGGTCATACTTTGACAACAAGATGCTTCTGGCCAGCAACATCGACATGGACAAGGAGGAATTGCTGGAAAATATCATAGAGGGCATTCCTTCGCCCGTTTTGCGTAACCAGGCGCGCATACAATGCTTCAGCGACCCAAACCAAATGCTGAAGGCGTTCGTCGACATCCAACTACCAAAAGGAAAAGTTTTCAAAACAGCGAGTACAACGGATAAGAAGGATGATCACGAAGATAAGCGTTGCCAAAATTGCAACTCAAAGGGCCACATAGCTCGAGCTTGCCGCAAACCAAAGCGTGAGCCGGGGTCGTGCTACGCGTGTGGAGCGTTTGGGCACTTTGTAGGACAATGCCCCGAAAGGAAGAGCAACATTGCAAACAATTATGTAAGGAAATTCAAAATATTTTTTGCAGACTCTATTATATCTCCATTAATCGCAGAATGCCTCATAGACTCGGGAAGTCCCATATCTTTCATAAAAAAACATCGCGTACCTGATGAATTAGCGATGCAACCAGTTTTAAGTTCTTTTTTCGGCCTTAATCACAGCCAACTAAAAATTTTTGGAAAAACAATTTGTTACATTTTAAAAAATAAATCGAAGAAATGCTATTTTCATTTAAACATTGTTGCAAACGAGTCTATGAGTCATGATGTAGTGTTTGGTAGAGATTTCATGTACGCATGTGATCTAAATTTAGATTTAAGTACCTTGAAAATGGTTACGGTGGAGAAATCTGATCCACAGCAAAGGGATATGAGGCCTCACAGCGTCCCAGAGCCAAGCTATCATATGAGGGGCCAATCAGTAATGCCAACAGTTAACAAAGAAACAAAGCAAAAAGTTAAACCAACAGTTAAGGAAGAAACAAAGAAAAAAATTATGCCAGAAGTTAAGAAAGAAACCAATGAAACAGTTAGGCCAACAATTAAAAAAGAAAACGAACGAACAATTATACCAACATTTAAGGAAAAAACTGATCAGACAGATATGCCTTTAGTTATTAGAAAAGCCAGTCAAACATTTAGGCCGACAATTACACCAACAGTTAAAGACGAAATAGATACAACATTTATAGCAGAAACCAATAACAGAGTAAATGAAACACCAAACAATGTTACATTTAACCCAACAGCAGACTCAACAGTTAATTCAATTTTCGAGGAAGCAGTTGACACTGACAATGCATCACCCTACCAACCAAAAAGCACCGATATTTTCGAAGAAAATTTTCACAACGAAATATTCAGCATCGATGTATCAAATGATAAAATGACTGAATACAACATCGGGGAAAACGTTAGCTATTTAACACAGTGCAAGTTCAGACAATTGTTAAACAATTTTTACACGGAAGCAATAAAACCCGGTAAACCAAGCATCAAATGCGAAATGAAACTAAATTTAGAAAAATCAAAACCCTTTAGCTGTGCCCCGAGACGGCTTTCGTACGCAGAAAAAGACAAACTGCAAAATCTTTTAGATGAATATTTAAAAAACGGAATTAACTATTAGAACTAGACAGTTCAGCTAATACAATAGACAACTACCCTTTACCACTCATTGACGACTTACTAGACAGTTTAGTTAACAAAACAATATTTTCCAAATTGGACCTTAAAAACGGATATTTCCACATTTTTGTAGAAAAAGATTCGGTTAAATATACATCGTTTGTCACATTCGGTCAATTCGAATTCCTCAGAATGCCAATGGGATTGAAAACCGCATCGGCAGTATTTCAACGATTTGTCAACACAATTTTTGCTGACCTAATTAAAGAAAACAAGGTCACAGTTTACATGGACGACATCATGGTAGCTAGCAAAAATGTGAACGAACATTTGGAGACACTTAAAGAAGTTTTTAAAAGACTAGTCCAAAACAAATTGGAACTACGTATGGACAAGTGTGAGTTTTTACAATCATCTGTTAAGTACCTGGGATTTCTAATTACAAAAGAAGGCATTCGCGCCGACGATAAAGGTATAGAAGCGGTACAAAATTTCCCAGTACCAGAAAAGACACATGCAGTTCAATGTTTTCTAGGGCTATGTTCATATTTTCGCAGATTTATAAAAGATTATTCGACAATAGCCAAACCATTATATGACTTATTGAAAAAAGATAGACTTTTCGAATTTAACGAAAAAGAATTGAATTGTTTTCTGAAACTCAAGGAAAAATTAATTCAATCACCAGTATTAGCATTATACGATTACAAAGACGAAATTGAGTTACACTGTGACGCTAGTGCTTTAGGTTTCGGTGCAGTGTTACTGCAAAGAAAACAAGATAATAAACTCCATCCAATTTTCTACTTTTCGAAACGTACAACGGGGGCAGAAGCAAAGTACCACAGTTTCGAACTAGAAACTTTAGCAATATTATACGCATTACGCAGATTCCGCATATACTTACAAGGAAGACGCTTCAAAATACTCACAGACTGCAACTCCTTGACTTTAACGTTAAATAAAATTGAACTCAATCCGAGAATTGCCCGATGGGCATTAGAGCTGCAAAATTATGATTACGAACTGATTCACAGAGCAGGAACAAGAATGCAACACGTAGACGCTCTGGCCCCGGGGCCGCGGGCGGCCGCCGCGCGGGGGCCGCGGCCCGCATAACGTAGATGCAACAATACTTCTCATAGTGGAGACAAACAGTCTTGCGAGGACAATTTAGTGTATGTGTGCCAAGCGCAACAGACGAAAATGCATAACAAAACTTCAAGACCAATCTACGGTAGAAACGTTCTGAACACCACAGCTGTTCGAAATGCGGAACGGAATAGTTTATAGAAAAGCCAAATGACGAAGAATTTTATTGTTATGTGCCAGAAGAAATGGAGGACCATGTCCTTTACAAATACCGACAACGAAATGGGACACATAGGTAGGAGATAAAAGTGACAAATTTGAGTAAACAAAAGTCTACTGGTTTCGCGCAGAATCAAAGGAAAGAATGCTGTTCGCACATAGAAAATTGCTTTGAAGTGCATAGCATTTTCACCAAAGACAGGAAAAGGGGAAGGCTTACTAAACTGTGCATCTGCAAACTTGCAATAAGCCGTTTGAAGGGCTAGTACACATAGACCATTACTGGACCTGTTGATTCCGGCAGATCGAAAGCGGAACGGAATAGTTTATAGGCAAATGACGGATTTTTAGTGCCAGAAGATTACAAGACTATGACGCTACAAAACCACAACGAAAGGGCACAAAAGAAGTCATAATTGCACTCAAAGATTATTTCAGAGCTTATAGCAGACCGAAACACATTATGTTCAGACCGTGGTTCTTGTTTCACCTGCAAATGCAGTTCGATCAATTTCTAGCCGAAAGCGGCATGCATACATATGAAAATCGCAACTGGGTCGCACAAGCCAACGGTCAAGTTGAACAGGACCACACAGACCATTATTGGACCAGATGATAGCAAAATTAGTAGAACCGGAAAAAGGTGTACACTGGGACATGGCTATTAGAAGAGGTAGAACATGCTCTTAACAACACACAAGCATCAGAAGCATCAAGCTCAAGTTGCCGAACCATCATCGCCGTGGTTCGGCGTCAGGTCAAAGAGCGAATCATTTACAGACGAGCGACTCTAAAAGAAAACGCACTGGGTAGACAGAAATAATTGTCAAGCCCAACAGAAAGGCCAAGATAGCAAAATTAGAGAACCGGAAAAGGAACACTGGGACAGGATGCAGGGTAGAAGCTCAACACCAACTAGAAGCACAACCAAGCCAGCATCAGCGTTCGGCGTAGGCAAGGGTAAAGAGACGACAAAGTAGGTAATGCCCCCGCGTTAGAAGAAACAGAGCAGGCCGAAAACGGTGCTACTAACGACAGAAGGTGGGACTGATGGTAATGGTTAAAAATTTCGACAGCACAATAGGAGCTTCTAAAAAATTGATACCAAAAAACAAAGGACCTTATATGATAGCGAAAGTGCTGAGAAATGATCGATTTTTATTGAAAGATGTTGAAGGCTTTCAGGTCTCCCGTAACCCTTATCAAGGCGTGTGGAGCGCACAAAATATAAGGCACTGGCTAGGTAATAAGAAAAAACCACATTAAAATTGTATCTTAAATTAATTGTATCTTAAAATTAATTAAATAATAGTATTTAGAATAAGTTTAAAATTAAGCAAAATTGTAATTTAAAATCAACCGTGATCAGGAGATCCAGAACGTCAGGATGGCCGAATTGTAGCAGGCCACCACTAACATCTGATTAAGTAAGAAACGCACGTACATGTTAAAACAAGTATAACAGCTGTTAAGTAAGAACGGAGGTACATACGAAGACAGACGAGATCGATGAGATCAGTCGTAGAATGTAAAAGTATGTAAGCAGACGTGTTGTGAAATATAAATAAAGTAACTGTACTTAGATATACCGAAACAGACTTATTCTTTATTCGCCTACTATAACTTCCTTGACAGACTGTATGTATGTTTGTGTTTGTATGCTCATTGGTGTCAAAGGCAAATCGTCTGCAGCTGGCCTGCTGCATGTAGCCTAGGGCCGTCTTTTTGTGTATGCAATTCTGTGCGTCTAACGGTAAATAGGCAAAACGCACAAGAACAAACAACAACAACACGTAACGGTTGTCGTTGCTGAAACGGGCACGCTGCTCAATGTGTTTTAATACCCTTTATTACAATATTCAATTAATGTCAATGCAATTTAAAATATGTATTTTTTTAATATAAGGACAATCAATTTTAAGTATTTGAATGCAAAATGCGTTTATTTTATGGTTAATGTTAATTTGGTATTTAGTCAACTTAAACATGTTCAAGTCATAATCACTAACTAATTCCCAATATACACATAAGCTTATATGGTGGATGTCACATTTAAGTATCTTACGTTTGTCCATAAAATTGCACAAAAATCATATAAAATCTATAGTACCCTCCCATGCTACGCATTAACAAGCAGATATAACCAAAAGTTTAAAATTGACAATCTCAGCCTTGGTCACCACACACAGCCAAATTAATAATGGCCAAACACTATCGTTGTCTCACGCATCGTATACTTCGGTATCAAAACAAAGGCCCAAACAAGCCTTTCAACGAGTAGCAAAAGCTACTTTCAGATTTAGTACCTCCTCAGTCCCCTGACCTCTTGGCGCTTAGTACTAAGGCCGGCATTCCACCAGACCACTTTGCCAGCGGCTCTTGGAGACTTGCGTGCACTAGCATGCGCAGTGCAGATACTTGGCAGTCCAACGGCGTAGCTTCGTAATCCTCCGGCAATTCGGCTGAAAGCCGTGCCACTTCATCCCCGAACAACCGCCAGCGTGCATTTGTGAGCTTCCAAGACGGCAGAGGAGCAAAGGATCGCGCGTAATTACAACGGGGATAATGTTGTGATCACTCACGTCCCACTCGTCCACTCTCAAGTCGTATGCGGCTCACATAGACGCTGCTGCACTGACGATTATCACGTCGATATCGCTTTGCGCTCTGCGATTATCGAACGTGTACACTGCATTGGGTACATTTAGAACTTCGGCTCGACTTACCAGGATCCAGTCTACCAGCAGCTCACCTCGCTCATGGTTCAGAAGCCTCCGAGAAAACTCAGAGAGCGTTATAATGCAAGCACTATAATTCAAATAAGCAATAATTTACAACTTTTTGATAAATTTTTTTATGTTAATAGATTACAATCGCCTTATATGGAAAAAATGCACTCTATTATTATAATATTATTTAAAAATAACAATTCTAATGATGAATTTTCCATAACGGATATTCAGGTTCATCGGGCTTAACCTCTAAGCAGTTTCACGTACTATTTAACTCTCTATTCAGAGTTCTTTTCAATTTTCCCTCACAGTACTTGTTTTCTATCGGTCTCATGGTTATATTTAGTTTAAGATGGAGTTTACCACCCACTTAGTGCTGCACTATCAAGCAACACGACTCTTTGGAAACACCATCTAGTAATCATTAACGTTATACGGGCCTGGCACCCTCTATGGGTAAATGGCCTCATTTAAGAAGGACTTAAATCGTTAATTTCTCATACTAGAATATTGATGTTCCATACGCTCGCCGCTACTAAGAAAATCCTGGTTAGTTTCTTTTCCTACACCAAATTAATATGCTTAAACTCAGGGGGGAAGTCCCTTTTTGAATATTTCGCTTCGATGAAACGATATATGGCCTCATTTCTTTTCCAGCATCACAGTTATGCCTATAAGTTGGCATAGGCTACTGTGATGTTGGAAGAAATGAGTTACTTTATTCATACAATATTATTTTTAACATTTTTCATGAATAAATTCATAACAGGATAACTGTTGGATACAATCGGTAAGTGTTAATTAGTGATTAAGTTGAGTATAATTATTAAAGTTCCGTAACATATTCCGTGTGGTATGTCAGGTGAGTTAAGATGTGGAATTAAGTAAGTATATTAGGTAAGTATTTAGGGTAAGTATATAAGGTTTGGTAAGTATTTAAGGTAAGTATACAAGGTAAGTATTTAAGGTAAGTATTTTAAGGTAAGTAATTTAAGGTAAGTAATTAAAGTTAAGTATTTTAAGGTAAGTATTTAAAGGTAATTAGTTTAAGGTAAGTTTTAAGGTAAGTATTTTAAGGTAAGTATATAATGTTAGTACTAAGGTAAATTACTTTTGGTAAGTATTTTAAGGTAAGTATTTAAGGTAACTGAGGTAATTTATATGTTGCATTAGGTGTTTTAGTTGGTATTTGGATGGCTTCCAGTTGGTATTGAATTGGGAGAAGCAATGATGGCCAATATCCCAGCTACGAACTTGTTCTCTGGTGGTGGTGGTGTTGGAGCAGTAATTATCTGTTCGCAGTCAAATATTCTTAGAAGATCTTTGGCGTCTTGTAGCACCTTCAGCAATAGATTCAGGGGTGGGCCAAGGTCTAGGAGGTATTAGAGCCATTTCATCACGTCGTTGTTCTTCTCTCTCTATCAATGCCCTATTTCAGCTCGAACTTGAGCAGCATTCTCCTGTTGGATTCGTTGAAGTTCAACTTCTTCAGCTTCCCTTCTAGCTCTTATTGCGTCCCTTTCTAGTTGAAGGTAGTATAGATAATTTCGTGGTCCAATGAGTGGAGCACGTGGTGGTGGAGGTGACCAAGCTCGAGGCTGTGGAGGTTGTCGTCATTGGTCTGGGGGAACACATCTATCAATCATTAGTAAATGCCTTGGACGTGAAAGCCGCTGGGGAACATATGGATAAGGATGGATATAAATACGGCCAAATTTCTAGCCTCACTGTTGTTGTGTTCTTTAAATCTTTTATAATATTTTTCACAGGTGGATTTGTAAGTGTCCTCCACATAGGGAATTAGAAGGTCCACATGAAGACTGTGGTGCACCTGTTATTGTCCTTAGTTTTTATACCCTGATCCCATTAAAAATGGGAAAAAAGGGTATAATGGATTTGTGCAAAAGTATGTAACAGGCAGAAAGAAGCATCTCCGACCCCATAAAGTATATATATTCTTGATCAGCATCAATAGTCGAGTCGATTTAGCCATGTACGTCTGTCCGTCCGTCCGTCTGTCCGTCCGTCCGTCTGTATGTATGAACGCGTCGATCTCAGAGACTATAAAAGCTAGAGACTCCAGATATTGAACTTAAGCTCGCCTAATCTCTAGGCAGTACAAGTTTGTTTCCATTTTCGATAACTCTTCCCATTTCCGATATACGAATGGGATCGATAACAACAAAATCTTGAGTTTGGAAAACTTTGAGATGCCATTTGAATTATAATACAAAATAATGATAATCTGTAAAATTTTTATTAAAATCGGTTAAGAACCACCGGAGATATGGGACATTGAAGTTGTGTATGCAGTATGCGCGTACACACACACACGTACTTGCAAGCACTGACTGTACGCGAAAAGTATAGGGATCAGGGTATCGTATAATCGGGATTTCTCGACTAGAGCTTTCTTACTTGTTTATTTTGCAACGCTTGGATTTTTAAAAATTGAAGATTACTTGTTAATGTTCCCCAGACAGCTAGGTCGTATTGCCAAATTGATGCAATGAGTTGTTTATATAATAGCAATTTAGTTTTCTGCGAGAGCTTGCTTGTACTACAGATTAACCAATAAAGTTGTTTTACTCTCCCTCTGAGCTTAAAAATGGTCGCAGTTATATGTTGCTTAAAATTAAGCTTTGAGTCCATTTTGACTCCCAAGTAAGTGTGAGATTAAACACTATGTAGAGCCCGTCCTGATAATGTTGGGGTTACTGTAGAGTCTTCAGGAGATCTTAGTGAGTGGAGAACATATGTAGTTTTTGATACATTTATAGTAATGCACCATTTCTCCGACGATTGAGTAAATGTCTTTAGGTAATTATTCATTCTATCTATGGCTTTTCTTTGCGAATTACATTCTGATACGATAACAGTATCATCAGCATAGGTTGCTAGTAGCATATTGCTGTGAGATGTTGGGATAGGGACATCTGAGGTGCAGGTGCTGTAAAGTACACTCCCCTGTAGGACACTAGCTGACACCTTTTTAATTTGGCTACGTACTCCTTTATTACATTCCACTATAAAACTTCTCCGTGCTAAGTAACTTCTCAATACATAGTAAAGTGTCTGAGGCACAACTTTTTAAGTTTGAATAGTAGCCCATCAGCCACACTCGATCAAAAGCTTCTTGAATATCCAAGTAAACTGTTGGGCAGTAGTTTCTTTTTTCAAAAGCACGGAGGATGAATTGAGTAACTCTGCCAAGTTGCTGTTCAGCTCCATGTTCCTTGCGAAAACCAAATTGGTGGTTTGGTATTGCTTTTGCAAATGCTGGAATGTCAAACAGCTTTTTAAGAATAATGGATTCAAATATTTTAGATATACCAGACAGCAAACTTATTGGTTGATATGAAGCAAGTTGTTCTGTTGGCTTGCCAGGCTTAGGAATCATTTTCACTTTTGCGCATTTCCACTTATTTGGGAAATAACCAAATGTAATAATGCTATTATATATTTTAGTGATATATTCAAAAGCCGAATAAGGAAGTGATTTGATTGTGAAATTATCAATGTTATCTATCCCAGGGGATACGTATTAACTTCTTAATTTCAGCTTGTACTTCAGAAACAGTGATGTCATCTAATGTAGTGCTGGGAATGGGTAATAACTGCAACTCATCTTTAATCATTTTATTGTCAGTGTCCAAAACAGTGAGAATAGGGGAGAACCTAGGACTCAAGGTCTAGTCCATAAGCCTCAGATTTTTCTTCCGTGGTTTTAAGCCAAATATCCATGGAGTTAGTTAATATTAGGTGTTTTTTAACTGGTAGATTGGGTGCTGGTTGTTTGCTTATTTTGTTTGTGAATCGCCAGAGGTGCTGCGTGTTGTAGCGGTTAGACGGGTCAATAGATTCCAACATTCTATTAGTTTTCAATTGTTTTTCTTTCTTAAGTTCTTTAGAGATACGGTTGGATAAATAATTAATTGTAATTCTAACAATAGGGTGATGACCGTAAGTGAGAGAGCGCTTTAGAAGCCTCTTAGCTTCAATCATCTGAATTATTGTACGATTAGTAGAATATATAATTTAAACTATGAGAGTCCATCCTAACGTTATGCTGTTTTTTCTTTGCAAAAGCAGCAGCATCCTTTATATTTATTACAAGGATTTCAATACAATCCTCTGTGTCTTCTCCTGAACGAATCTCCGTTTCATTAAGAATGTCGTCAATCCATTTTTGGAATTTTTTAATACTTGTGCCAGCCGGGAGTAAGCGGGGAATACTGTGGCGAATTGGCTCAATAGAATGAAAATATATTTGTAATGGAAGGTGATCCGAGTTTTAATCATGTAGGGTATTAATCTCAAGTAGAGAGTCTCCAATACTAAAAAAGGAGCTGAAGTCGTCTTTTGTCCAGACAATAAGTGGTGGAAGATATGCCGATGAGATATTTATAGTTGTTCCATCAGGGAGTGATAGTGCTATTGAAACACATTGTACATCATGGAATACTTGTGATGGTAATGCAAGGTGTCTTATATTTTGTTTAATGAAAATAGCCGCACCTCCACGCCCATGATTGGATGGATGGTTAGCCATGTAGGTTAAGTATCCATTAATGTGGTTGACGCCCTTCAGCATAGCAGAGTAGCTGGGCATACCACCATGAGTAGGCAAGTTGCGAGTGATTGGTTGTACCGCTGGTTGAGGTTGATTTTGATGTTGCCGTGGTTGTTGTTGGCCACGTTGGAGAACAGCAGGTATGCCAAGTTGTACCAACAGGTTATTAGCGCGCGAAGTTAGTTAAGTTGAAATTCGTTTGTACACTTACTTTTAATTAAATTAAAAATGCTTAGATCCATAAAAGTCCAAATTTTTTTGGCCAGATCGCTTGCCAATGAAATGAAGAATGATTGTGGAATCACCATATCTCGAGAATGTGGCCTATATCCATTTTACGTACCTACCCTAAAAAAAAAACTGCACCAACTGAAAATTCATACGAATTTTACACCGAAAATGCACCAAAAACGTAGATGCGAAAACACTTTCTTGACAGTCAAATTAAGTTAGAGTTAATTTGTTGTTGTTATAACTTTTTTGTTCTTTAATGAATATTCAAATTGGTTTAAGTAAATTATTAAGAAATAAATAAATAATACATACAAAATTTTAAGAGCCATATTACAGTTATATTTTTGCCTGTGAAGTGAAAAACATACATTTTACTTCACGTGAAAACACTTCCTTGACAGACTGTATGTATGTTTGTGTTTGTATGCTCATTGGTGTCAAAGGCAAATCGTCTGCAGCTGGCCTGCTGCATGTAGCCTAGGGCCGTCTTTTTGTGTATGCAATTCTGTGCGTCTAACGGTAAATAGGCAAAACGCACAAGAACAAACAACAACAACACGTAACGGTTGTCGTTGCTGAAACGGGCACGCTGCTCAATGTGTTTTAATACCCTTTATTACAATATTCAATTAATGTCAATGCAATTTAAAATATGTATTTTTTTAATATAAGGACAATCAATTTTAAGTATTTGAATGCAAAATGCGTTTATTTTATGGTTAATGTTAATTTGGTATTTAGTCAACTTAAACATGTTCAAGTCATAATCACTAACTAATTCCCAATATACACATAAGCTTATATGGTGGATGTCACATTTAAGTATCTTACGTTTGTCCATAAAATTGCACAAAAATCATATAAAATCTATAGTACCCTCCCATGCTACGCATTAACAAGCAGATATAACCAAAAGTTTAAAATTGACAATCTCAGCCTTGGTCACCACACACAGCCAAATTAATAATGGCCAAACACTATCGTTGTCTCACGCATCGTATACTTCGGTATCAAAACAAAGGCCCAAACAAGCCTTTCAACGAGTAGCAAAAGCTACTTTCAGATTTAGTACCTCCTGTTAAAATATACAGCGCTCTGATTTTGGCTCTTGTACTCAAATTTTCGTTGGTGGCGAGCGTTGCCGGCGAAGGTTATGGCAATGGGGACGGGTACGTTGGCGATGGCGGCACGCATGGAAGCTGAAACGGTGGAGGTGGCAACGGTAGGGCTGGCGGGGTCAGCAGAGAGGGCAGACGAGGGGACCTTGGGGCAGCATCCATTAACGCGTACTTCCTCACAATTCCCTCGTCAGAAGACTCGGCGAGCCTCTCTCTGACCCTCCTAGTTTGGCTTATCGCGTCTTGTGCGTAGTCTTCTCCGATGTAGCGCTTTTCTCCGATGTATCGGCTCTATCGCTCCATGAGCGGCTGCGCGGCTCCATTACGCTCTCCTCCGAGCAGTAAACTGTATAACGCTACCTATTGGCGTTATCGCACACTAAAAGTTTACTGCTACGCGCCACGTATCGGTGTTAGCCCACACTAAGTTGTTAACCACTTAACTGTTAACTGCTTGCAAGCGCACACCAATACATACAAAGATGTACACGTAAACCAATCGTACGATTTTACCGTTGCTTGCTTATCTTGTTTTGACAAAAGAAAACAAGTAAACAACAAACGAAAAAACAACAACAACAATGCTGATGCTGATAATCAAAAATAACAACTTTAATGCGCGCAAAAACGAAATCGTCCGCTCGCGACGGCAATCAAAGTCAAAATGGTGTAGATAGGGGACAATCTATAATGCTTATTTCACACGACGTGTTCCCTATGAAGGATTACAGCCACTGTGCTCATATATCCGGGGATATAGCACAGCGAGTTTGGACCAGCGCCCCTTTTACGGTACCAGTTTTTAAATGCATACTGTTCGGGTGTACATTAACACAATTGGTGAGGGTTTGAACTATCAGCGAAAACACAACCACCACGATACTCCCACGAGGGGCCTACCTCATTGAGTAGCCTTGGAGCTAAGTCAACCCGTGGTACCGACTAAAGGACTCGGTTGGCCTCCCTATTTTAGTCCCGACAGACTCGGATTTAGGGCACCAGAAAGGGTGTCACTTTTAGTCGCCTCATACGACAAGCAGTGACATACTGTGGAGGATATTCTTCTGCCCGCCAACCACACGGGTGATACCAGTTTTGGCTAAAAGCCCGGGACTGGAAACCCAGGTGTCTCTTTAGTCGACTCGTACGACAAGCAGTGACATACTGTGGGGGATATTCTTCTGCCCGCCAACCACACGGGTGATACCAGTTTTGGCTATTAGCCCGGGACTGGGAACCCACGTTGGCTAACTTGCCTTCCTCTTCTTCCAGCTGCTTTCGCCTTGCAAATGCAGCGCCTGCAAAGACTTTCCAGACATCGTTCTCCAGGTACACGCTTAGTCTCCCGAGGTTCCGAAAATCTGCATATAGCGGGCATACACATAGGACATGAAGTCGCGCCATTTTCTGCTTCCAGTCGAGACCCAATAAGTCTCGCCCAAACAGCCAGTCGCCATCCTTCATCGGATAGTTATACTTAAGCTTGAACCTAACTGCCAAGCGCATGGCTGAGAGATAAAGCAGGGAAGCTCCAGCAAGGACCTGCATGGCAACGTTGGGTACTATGCGAAAGATCGGCAGGGATCCGTACAGGATCATCCGCTGACTCGACATTAACTTGCTCTTGGCTGTCACAAAGCTCATCGCCTAAACATACCAAACTGACGAACCAAAAAGTGCACAAGACACCATGAGTCCGGCATATATGGACCGCTTGTCGCAGGGACTGACACCCCAGTTGACCCGCAGTTCGCGTGCCAAAGCCCTAATAACTCCAGTCAGCCGATGACGTAAGAACGCGATATGCGGGTTAAAATATAACCGCTGGCTGACTGTGATGCCGAGGTATAGGTATTTACTGACATATGGTAGGCTTGTCTGACCAAGGCGAACCACCGGCGGCGTATTTAGTGATAGCCTGCATTGCGGCCGATTTGCTGATGGACACAGCAACACCGACCTCATTCTCCCAAGCTCATACGATGGACATTTCCTTCGACGATAAGCAAAAAGTTGTCTGCATACGCGCTGAGCGGACAAAAAGGCTCCAAGCGCTGGGGGTTCCAAATGTGTGCACTCGAATCCGCAACAGGGAAAAGTTGCGGAGGAGCACTCCCGGTCGCGCCATGTTACGACCAACACTCCGTTCGACCGGAGACACCCAAACTCGATCTTCTTTCGTGCTCTGCAAATCCTGTAGACGTGTCCCCATTGATCATCTCTGTGCCCAACCCCGAACCGGCGGCAATCTTTCTTTTCTCAGACAGAATCAGCTTCTTGTATTGGCTAGCAGAAATCCGTAGCTCAATGTGGGAATTTTGTTGATCCATTCATGTGCGTCACTAATTAGATGACGAGGCATTTCGTTACCTTGAGAGAGTCATAGTTACTACCGCCGTTGACCTGCGCTTACTTGAATTTCTTCACTTTGACATTCAGGGCACTGGACAGAAGCCACATTGTGTCAACACCCGCTAGGGCCACCACAATACCTTATTTTAGTTAGACAGTCGGATTCCCCAAGTCCGTGTCAGTTCTGAATTTCCTATATTACAGTTGGACTATTTGAACTTCTTGCGATACGGGACAACAAAAACTAATATACCAGTAAACAAAAAACGTTGAAAGAATAAATAAATAGTTTCAATAAATCATGCTTGATTGCGGCCAATGTACCTTTGGCGAAGGCTGTGTGTGTGTGAGTGCGCGGCTTAAGACTGGCGTGCAGGTGTACAATTTCTTACAGAGGTGAAAACAACATTAAACAAATCTCTAGACGATACCCTGAACCCTATACTTTACGCGTAGAGTCAGTGTTTACAAGTGTGCACTGCATACACAACTTCAATGTTCCATATCTCCGGTGTTTCGTAACCGATTTTTAAAAAATTTCGCAGATCGTCATTATTATGCTTAATGTTACAAACACCCTGTCAAAGTTTGCCAAATTCAAGATTTTGTTGTTACCGATCCCATGTGTACATCGGAAACGGGAAGAGTTATTGAAAATCGAAAACAAACTTGTACTGCCTAGGGATTAGGCGAGCTGAAGTTCCAAATCTGGAGACTCTAGCTCTTATAGTCTCTGAGATCGACGTGTTCATACATACGAACGGACAGACGGACAAACGGAAAAGGCTATGTCGGTATATATATAAGTATATATATTCTTGATCAGTGTCAAAAGCCGAGTCGATTTAGCCATGTCCGTATGTCCGTCCGTCCGTCCGTCTGAATATATTAACGCGTCGATCTGATTACAAATGCGTGCACTTGACTCCGTAACAGGGAAAAGTTGCGGAGGAGCACTCCCGGTCGCGCCATGTTACGACCAACACTCCGTTCGACCGGAGACACCCAAACTCGATCTTCTTTCGTGCTCTGCAAATCCTGTAGACGTGTCCCCATTGATCATCTCTGTGCCCAACCCCGAACCGGCGGCAATCTTTCTTTTCTCAGACAGAATCAGCTTCTTGTATTGGCTAGCAGAAATCCGTAGCTCAATGTGGGAATTTTGTTGATCCATTCATGTGCGTCACTAATTAGATGACGAGGCATTTCGTTACCTTGAGAGAGTCATAGTTACTACCGCCGTTGACCTGCGCTTACTTGAATTTCTTCACTTTGACATTCAGGGCACTGGACAGAAGCCACATTGTGTCAACACCCGCTAGGGCCACCACAATACCTTATTTTAGTTAGACAGTCGGATTCCCCAAGTCCGTGTCAGTTCTGAATTTCCTATATTACAGTTGGACTATTTTAACTTCTTGCGATACGGGACAACAAAAACTAATATACCAGTAAACAAAAAACGTTGAAAGAATAAATAAATAGTTTCAATAAATCATGCTTGATTGCGGCCAATGTACCTTTGGCGAAGGCTGTGTGTGTGTGAGTGCGCGGCTTAAGACTGGCGTGCAGGTGTACAATTTCTTACAGAGGTGAAAACAACATTAAACAAATCTCTAGACGATACCCTGAACCCTATACTTTACGCGTAGAGTCAGTGTTTACAAGTGTGCACTGCATACACAACTTCAATGTTCCATATCTCCGGTGTTTCGTAACCGATTTTTAAAAAATTTCGCAGATCGTCATTATTATGCTTAATGTTACAAACACCCTGTCAAAGTTTGCCAAATTCAAGATTTTGTTGTTACCGATCCCATGTGTACATCGGAAACGGGAAGAGTTATTGAAAATCGAAAACAAACTTGTACTGCCTAGGGATTAGGCGAGCTGAAGTTCCAAATCTGGAGACTCTAGCTCTTATAGTCTCTGAGATCGACGTGTTCATACATACGAACGGACAGACGGACAAACGGAAAAGGCTATGTCGGTATATATATAAGTATATATATTCTTGATCAGTGTCAAAAGCCGAGTCGATTTAGCCATGTCCGTATGTCCGTCCGTCCGTCCGTCTGAATATATTAACGCGTCGATCTGATTACAAATGCGTGCACTTGACTCCGTAACAGGGAAAAGTTGCGGAGGAGCACTCCCGGTCGCGCCATGTTACGACCAACACTCCGTTCGACCGGAGACACCCAAACTCGATCTTCTTTCGTGCTCTGCAAATCCTGTAGACGTGTCCCCATTGATCATCTCTGTGCCCAACCCCGAACCGGCGGCAATCTTTCTTTTCTCAGACAGAATCAGCTTCTTGTATTGGCTAGCAGAAATCCGTAGCTCAATCGCAAGTCGCTCATCATCGTCAATGTGACCACGCCGAAGAGCAGGTGGGAATTTTGTTGAACCATTCATGTGCGTCACTAATTAGATGACGAGGCATTTCGTTACCTTGAGAGAGTCATAGTTACTACCGCCGTTGACCTGCGCTTACTTAAATTTTTTCACTTTGACATTCAGGGCACTGGACAGAAGCCACATTGTGTCAACACCAGCTAGGGCCACCACATTACCTTATTTTAGTTAGACAGTCGGATTCCCCAAGTCCGTTCGTCTGTCCGTCCGTGCGTCTGAATATATGACCGCGTCGATCTCAGAGACTTTAGGAGCTAGAGACTCCAGATTTGGAACTTCAGCTCGCTTAATCCCTAGGCAGTACAAGTTTGTTTTCGATTTTCAAAAAGTCTTCCCGTTTCCGATGTACACATGGGATCGATAACAGCAAAACCTTGAATTTGAAAAACTTTGAGCAAGCATTTGAAATATTAAACAAAATAATGACAATCTGGTAAATTTGTATTAAAATCGGTTGAGAAACACCGGAGATATGGGACATTGAAGTTGTGTATGCAGTATGCAGTATATGCGTGTACACACACACACATACTTGCAAGCACTGACTGTACGCTTAAGTATAAGGATCAGGGTATCGTCTAGTCGGGATTTCTCGACTAGAGCCTTCTTACTTGTTTATAATGTTCAATTATGCTTAATGAACTATTCATTTATATTTTTTTAATGGACATTAAGGTTAGGTATATGAATATAAAATGCGTTAATTTTATGGTTAGTGTTCGTTTAGTATTAAGTCATTTTAAATCTGTTCAATAAGTCATTAATGATCTACCTAATTCCCAATATACACATAAGCTTATATGGTGGAAGTCATATTTAAGTATCTCACCTTTGGCCAAACAATTGCACGACGTTAATATAAAGTCCATACTAACCTCCCAAGTTAGGCATTAGGAAGCAAATAGAACCAAAAGTCGTAAATAGACTATCTCAACTTTGGTCACTACACAACAGCAACAACTAATCTTTCTCACGCAACGCACACTTTGAGCCAACGAGAATACATGTATATTAAGATTTTCAGTGAAGTTGACAAAGCAGAAGGAAAATTCATTTCCCCATGAGTCGATTTAAGGTCTGGTGCATTCTGTTAAACGGAAGGGCGCGCTGGTTTCCAATGTAGGTAATTTACGTAATCTTTGCCATAAAGTGATCTGTTGAGTGAAGAAAGTATGGCCTACAACTATATAAACATCAAATTGAAGCTTAAGAGTGATGAGTTTCTGCGTAAAACTGTATGACACATGAGCCATTTCAGAATTACTGACACTAGCAAATATGGTTTTGGCGGAATACTTATGCAAAAAGACGGGGATCGGTTGTTTCATCTAGTTTAGTTTATAAGCAGGACGACCATAGCGGCTGAGTAGATATAAACGCGTTGAAAAAATAACGCCCTTTAAGAAGTCAGTTTCAACGTAGTGACGGATTGTCAAGCATTTGCACTTACTGTAAAAGAAGACTTTCCACCCAGAGTACCCAGATGGGCAATGTTTTTAAACGAATCGAAGTTTTCGGAGCAGCATATTTCAGGAAGCCAGATGCAACACGTGAAATATATACAGTAAAAAAAATTAGTAAAATAGTAGTTGTATATAAGGATTACTTTCTTGTAAATGGTATTTTGAGTACAGATACAGTTTCAGATTTATTGGTTATTCCAGAAGCTAACAAGTAAGAAGGCTCTAGTCGAGAAATCCCGACTAGAAGATACCCTGATCCCTATACTTTAAGCGTACAGTCAGTGCTTGCAAGTATGTCTCCGTGTGTACGTGAATACTGCATACTGCATACACAACTTCAATGCCCCATATCTCCGGTGTTTCTAAACCGATTTCAATAAAAATTTCACAGATTGTCAAATGGCATCTCAAAGTTTTCCAAATTCAGAATTTTGTTGTTATCGATCCCATGTGTATTTCGGATACGGGAAGAGTTATCGAAAATCGAAAACAAACTTGTACTGCCTAGGGATTAGGCGAGCTTAAGTTCAAAATCTAGAGTCTCTAGCTCTTATAGTCTCTGAGATCGACGCGTTTAGACATACGGACAGACGGATCGACGGACATGGCTATATCGACTCGAATGTTGATGCTGATCAAGAATATATATACTTTATGGGGTCGGAGATGCTTCCTTCTGCCTGTTACATACTTTTGCACAAAACCATTATACCCTTACTATTTCCCATTTTTAATGGGATCAGGGTATAACAAACAATAAAGAAACCACGACCGAGACCAACAAAGATTTCACATTTCAAGAAATTGACTGGGATAGACATGCGAAGAATTTCCGATAACCAGCGTAAACTAGATTAACATATTGAGGTAGACTCCGAGATGGTGATTCAATGAAGAAAAAAGTTTAAGAATAATTTAAAAGTGCAGTAAGACAAATTTAATGAAATGAAAAGAGTTTAAAAAAAATTTAGCTAGAAGAACTAATAAAACTAATAGCTAGAAGAACTAATAGAACTTATTAAGAAAACACAGTATGGAACTGGAAAGAAGCTTATACTTTGGACCGTATAAGGTTACAAAGCAATTACAGCATGGACGGAAGTAGAAGTTGCAAAATTTTGGAATCGGGCCTATTAATACGTCAACGACAGTCAAGTTAAAAAAAAAAAATTTAGTTCTTTCGGGGCGAATGATAGATTAGGTTAGCCGAATTTAGGATAAGAATATACTTTTTGATAAGTACCCTATGCCTTACGCAACATCATAACACGTTGCATTCTCATCATACGTTTAAGCAGATACACACTTTAGAGTCAGTTGAGAGCTGAGTTGAGTAGGGTCGCAAATTGCGCGAATAATAAAATGAAGTCATAATTACGTTTACGTTTGTCAAGCATCACAAAACAAACTGTTTATTTTATTTGGGCTATTTCACAAAAAAATATATACACATTGCCACATATAGGTTTACACAATGTGAAAAATGGGAATTTTTTCACTTTAGAGCTATATGGTCACCCTGGTTGTTGTTTGTTATTTTTTTTTATTATTTTTTATAAGTAATTCAGTCAATTATATCTTAAACCTATTAAACAGAACTTAAAAAACATTAACATTAACAAAGAACAATTTAAAATACTAACAAAGGCACTAATTTCAACTGCCACGAAAAGGTTTGCACACCAACGTTTTGGTGCATTTTCGTTGTAAAATTCGTATGAAATTTGTATGTACAGTTACTTTTAATTAAATTTAAAATGCGCAGATCCATAAGAGTCCAAATTTTTTGCGCAGATCGCTTGCCAATGAAATGAAGAATGATTGTGGAATCACCATATCTCGCGAATGTGGCCTAAAAAATTTTTAAGTACCTACCCAAAAAAAAAACGCCGCCAGCTCTTGAAAACCAATAATATTACACCGATTGTACAGCTCGATATTAAGGGTAGGTACTTAAAATGGATATAGGCCACATTCGCGAGATATTGTGATTCCACAATCATTCTGCATCTCATTGGCAAGTGATCTGGCCAAAAATTTGGAATTTTATAGATCTCATTTTTAATTTAATTAAAAGTAACTGTACATATAAATTTAACAAGGAAAATGCACCAAAAGCGTAAGTGTGTAAACCTTTTCGTGGCCGTTGAATTTAGTGCCTTTGTTGTAGTTTAATGTTTTTTTAAGTTCTGTTTAATACGTTTAAGATATAAATGACTGAATAACTTATAAAAAATAATAAAAAAAATAACAAACAACAACCAGGGTGACCATATAGCTCTAAAGTGAAAAAATTCCCATTTTTCACATTGTGTAAACCTATAAGTGGCAATGTGTAGAAGATATTCTTTTTTTTATATAAATGTATATATATTTATATATATACTACATATGAATACACGCACATTGTCGATAAATATATTTACGTATGTATATATATATTTATATTTGCGGCTTTGCTTGTGCTTAATATATACAATATAGGGGACCATCTTGTGGAACCCCCATGAGCCGACATGCAAGTTAACATAAAAAAAAATGTATAAAGGTCGCACACACTCACATTGTCGATAAATATGGATTCACAGCAATGCGAGCCCGCCAAGAAAACTGTGACGTCTCTCAGAGCGCTGATAACAGTAACAAAGACCAGAAGCACAATCAATTTTATTTATTGTACTGTTTTTTTAATCTATGTATATAATTAAAATATCTTCCAATTTTTACGTTTACTTTTCATGGACTCCATACATTTTTCAAAATCTAAAACAAGTAGAAGGCTTTAGTCGAGAAAGCGCCACTGCGTTCAATCATTGCTTGTATGTAAAAAGGTCGCACACATGTGTACACATTGCCACGAATAGGTTTACACAAAGTGAAAATATTTGATATTTTCACTTTAGAGCTATATGGTCACCTTGGTTGTTGTTTTTTATTTTTTATATTATTTTTTATAAGTAACTCAGTCATTTATATCTTAAACCTATTAAACAGAACTTAAAAAACATTAACATTAACAAAGAACAATTTAAAATACTAACAAAGGCACTAAATTCAACTGCCACGAAAAGGTTTACACACCTACGTTTTTGGTGCATTTTCGTTGTAAAATTCGTATGAAGTTCGTATGTACAGTTACTTTTAATTAAATTAAAAATGCGCAGATCCATAAAAATCCAAATTTTTTGCGCAGATCGCTTGCCAATGAAATGAAGAATGATTGTGGAATCACCATAACTCGCGAATGTGCCCTATATCCATTTTAAGTACCTACCCTTAACCTCGAGCTGTACAGTCGGTGTAATATCATTGGTTTTCAAGAGCTGGCGCCGTTTTTTTTTTGGGTAGGTACCAAAACATTTTTTTGGCCACATTCGCGAGATATTGTGATTCCACAATCATTCTTCATTTCAGTGGCAAGCGATCTGGCCAAACAAATTTGGACTTTTATAGATCTGCGCATTTTTAATTTAATTAAAAGTAACTGTACATATGAATTCCACAACGAAAATGCACCAAAAACGTAGGTGTGTAAACTTTTTCGTGGCAGTTGAATTTATGGCCTTTGTTAGTATTTTTAATTGTTCTTTGTTAATGTTAATGTTTTTTAAATTATGTTTAATAGGTTTAAGATATAATTGACTGAATAACTTATAAAAAATAATAAAAAAAATAACAAACAACAACCAGGGTGACCATATAGCTCTAAAGTGAAAAAATTCCCATTTTTCACATTGTGTAAACCTATAAGTGGCAATGTGTATGTGTGCATGCTTATAAAAAAAAGTCTGCAAATACTGCGTTGCTGCGTGATTGATCAAATTTTCGATGAGTTGAATCCACTTTTCTTTTTGTATTTTTTTAATACCCTGAACCCATTAAAAATTGGTAAAAAGGGTATATTGATTTTGTGCAAAAGTATGTTACAGGCAGAAGGAAGCATCTCCGACATGGCTTTATCGTCTTGGCTGTACATGCTGATCAAGAATATATATACTTTATGGGGTCGGAGATGATTCCTTCTGCCTGTAACATAATTTTGCACAAAACCATTATACTCTTTTTACCCATTTTAATTGGGTTCAGGGTATTAAAAGTTTCTAACAAGCTTGGGTTGGGAGTGAGTATATAGATATGAATAAATGTAAAGCAACTTCAGAGAAATAAGTCTATTTGAATCTGCTTATTCCAGGTTGCTTAAAAAATATGTGTTTTTGACAAGAAGCTAGTAATTAGTTTTTTGTATACATTGAAAATAGGTAAAAAGGGTATATTGATTTTGTGCAAAAGTATGTAACAGGAAGAAGGAAGCATCTTCGACCCCATTTTATATTATATTATATTCGGAGGCTCCAGATTTGGAACATGACCTCAGCTGTTTAGAAGAAATATACGACGATTTCTGGATATTTCAGCACTTAAGGACCTCTGGAGAAAATGTTGTGGTGAAAAACGTTCTAAAAAAAATCAGTTTTTTGTTTTTTTTTGGTTTAAAAAAAACAACTAGAGCAAATTTTGGAAATCGGATTCAGCGACCCAACCTAAGAGAAAGGATTAGTTTAGTCCTTTGAACATGCCATAAATTTTTTTGGCGGTATAAAAAAATGCACATGTACTTATTTCCAAAAAATGCTATACATTTGTTAAATAATATATTTTTTGGTTTCAAATATAAAGTAATCGTTAAGACATTTTTAAAAGGAATTCTAATAGCACAGCCACAGAAAAAACAAGTAAGCAGGCTATAGTCAAAATACCCCGACTAGACGATACCCTGAACTTTATACTTGATACTTAACGTGTACACTCAGTGCTTGAAATTATGTGTCTGTGAATTTGAAAAACTTTGAGATGGCATTTAAAACATTTAACAAAATAATGACAATCTGTGAAACTTTTATTGAAATCAGTTAAGAAACACCGGAGATATGGGACATTGAAGTTGTGTATGCAGTATATGCGTGTACACACACACACATACTTGCAAGCACTGACTGTACGCTTAAGTATAGGGATCAGGGTATCATCTAGTCGGGGTTTCTCGGCTAGAGCCTTCTTACTTGTTTTGGTTGATATCTGTGCTATTACTCGTATTCACATGGACTTCTTTTTAATGATAGGACATCGCTACTATAACATTTAACGAGAAGAACAAACGGGCTAATGCCCGTTATACTAATGTATACAAAGCTAACCTCTACCTTTATCTCAAGTTAGTAAATTCTGCCACACAAGCTGACCAATATCCCATAACAGATTAGTGCCGTTCTGGCAACCTTGTTTTGTGGGTGACTCCTTAGCGATAAGAAAACTTTATTGCTATATACATATGTACATACATACTTATAAAATTATGTTTTTATGCACATTTTTCTGCGGGCAGTGGTCCAGCGACTTGCTGTGAACGGCGTTACTTTAACTTTATCAGCCTGTATCCTAATCGTATATGTATATAGAAATATGTCATGGAGCTTATGAAGCCACAAGTCGCCGTTTGCCGACAGCGTTTTATAAAGCCGCCCTCTTCCTCAGCTGGCATCAGTTAGCATCGAATTGTCGCCACAGTCGTTTAACGGGGAACAACAACTTAATAAAGAGCTCTTCATATTTTTGTTAAACATTTTTTTTTTAGTGCTTATAAAATTGTTTTCAGTGTGATTGTGAGGGCGTATTGCATGTGAGTCCCTCATTTGGCGCGCTTAGCTGCTCTTTATTTGATATTGCTAGCTGCCTTGTGAAGGGCTTACGTGTGATTGAAAAGCAACTTATTACAGACGCAAAAAAAAAACTTAAAAGCCCCAAAAACTTGTAGTACAAGAAAAGCTAAAAAAAAATATACCTTATAAAAAGAGAAGTTACATAAATAATTTCGCAGCCATGACACCCAATACACTTCACACTTCACTTAAGCTGCTTCATATTAGACCAGAATTATGACTGCTGTCTTACATATACATATGTACATATGTATATATTGGGAATTAGGTAGATCATTAAAGACTTATTAAACTTTAAAATGAGTAAATACCAAATTAACACTAACCATAAAATAAACGCATTATGCATTCAAATACTTGTCCCCGTATTAAAAACATACATTAATAATTTTTAAAGGGTAATAATACACATTATGCAGATTGTGCGTTTCAGCAACGTCAACCATCACGTGTTGTTGTTGTTTGTGTTTTTGCGTTTTGCCTATTCCCATTAGACGCAGGCACATGCATACACAAAATTTTAAAATACAAGAAAGAAGGCTCCAGTCGAGAAATCCCGACTAGATGATACTCTGTGAACCCTATCCCATCTTGGCTACATGGACTCGGCTGTTCATACTGATCAAAAATATATATATATACTTTATGGGGTCGGAGAAGCTTCCTTCTGCGCTTTACATACTTTTGCACTAAACCATTATACCCTTTTTCCCATTTCTCCCAGTGACAAAAGTTCATACGAAAACGCATGAACAGTCCATACACAAAGCAAAAACAACTTCAGATACGGCGGCAGGCCGAGAAGTATACGCAATGAAGAAACATAAGAATCTGATTTGGGGAAATATTAAGGGGAAACAGGAGTTTCATTGCAGGGCGTAACTTTTTTTCTGTTTAAAAAACGGGCACTCTGGTTACTTCTCATGTATTACATACCCATTGAGCCGAAGTAAGCGCGCCCTCTCTCTTAACAGAAGTGACTAAACTCACTAAGAACGTAATAAAGGGTATTAAAACACATTGTGCAGATTATACAGATTATGCGTCCCAGCAACGACAACCATTACATGTTGTTGTTTGTCTTGTTGCGTTTTGCCTATTCCCGTTAGGCGCCCTCAAGCCGTTTTGCCACGACAAATTGATAAATTTCTAAAATTACAGAACAAAAATTTTTGTAATAAATAGTATGTATTGTTTTGGCATCGGCAAATCATTACTTTTTATTTTATACTAGAATTTTTCTAGCAGCCATGCCATTCAAAGCAATATAACCAGCAGCCCACCAATTCCACATAATAAATGTAATATATTTTCAATTAGTTTCCTAGTACGTACTTTTCAAGACACTCTCAAATTGCAAGAGTAGGGAAAATACAATGGTATGAGCTGTGATACAGCTTGCAAACGCAGCAAACAGACAGTGCCAAACACATACGAAATAAGAGTCTATAATGAAAACAAAAACAAATTTAAATATGGCGGCAGGCCCAGATATATAAGCAAAGAATCAATATTCGAAACATAAGCAACTGACTGACATAAGCAGCTGACCTAACACGAGCTTTAGTCCACAAACGAACATGGAGAAGTTAACGGATGGAGGGCGCTGGTTTTCTTTGGTTGGCTTGCTGACAGAGACTATCGAGAATAACAGATCGGAAACCAGAGTGCCCGCTTTTTTAACATAAAAAAGTTGCGCTCTGCAACGTAGCTTGTGTGCCACCAATTAGATTTTTATTCTTCTTCTTTGCTTATAATTCTAGGTCTGCCGCCGTATTTGAATTTGTTTTCGCTTCGTGTATGGACTGCTCATGCTTTGTCGTATGTTGTTTTGGCACTGGGAAAAATGGGAAAATGGGTATAGTGGTTTTGTGAAAACGTATGTAACACGCAGAAGGAAGCTTCTCCGACAACATAAAGTATATATATTTTTGATCAGTATGAACAGCCGAGTCCATATAGCCAAGATGGTATAGGGTTCAGGGTATCGTCTAGTCGGGATTACTCGACTAGAGCCTTCTTACATGTATTTTAAAATGTTGTTGTTGCCGACCAATGAGTATGTATATGTATTTTAGTGTTTGCTCATTGGTGTCGAAGGCAAATCTTCTGCAGCTGTCCTGCTGCATGTGGCCTTGGGCCGTCTTTTTGTGTATGCATGCCTGTGCGTCTAACGGGAATAGGAAAAACGCAAAAATACAAACAACAACAACACGTGATGGTTGACGTTGCTGAAACACACACGCTGCTCAATGTGTTTTAATATCCTTTATAACCATATTCAACTAAAGTCAATGAAATTATTAATGTATTTTTTGAATATGGGGAAAAGTATTTGAACGCAAAATGCGTTTATTTTATGGTTAGTGTTAATTTGGTATTTAATCATTTTAAGCCTGTTCAATATGACATTTATGATTTACCTGATTCCCAATATACACATATGGCCATACAATTGCACGAAATTCATATAAAGTCTATAATACCCTCCCATGTTAGGCATTAGGAAGCAGATAGAACCAAAAATCGAAAATTGACAACCTCAACTTTGGTCACTACACAACAGAAACAACTTATATTTGTCTCACGCATCGCACACTTTGAGAATGAGTTGACAAAGCTAAGGGGTATTTATTTCACTCTCCCCCTGTCCAACGATCCCTAAATAGTCGTGACCAAAAACGATATAATCTAAAGACACGAAAATAAATTCCCCTCTTTTTTTACAGTTAGTAAACGAGCTCTGTACAATAGCACCTATTTTCCCTCATACGATATTCGTATTTTCGTTCATTGCGTATCCATTTCTGTCTGCCGCCGTGTATGAATTTGTTTTTGTTTTGTGTATGGACTGCTCATGCTTGTCGTGTGCATGCATACATACATATACTTCTCGGCCTGCCGCTATATTTGAATTTTTTTTTGTTTTGTGTATTGTCTGCTCATGCTGTGTCGTACATATGTATTCGGCACTGTCTGGTTGCTGAAAACCTCATATGTACATACATATGTACATATGTCTTTATCAGAGCTCACGCAAAAGCAACTTTAGAGTATCTCAAATAAAAAGCAAACTAATTATTTGATACTTTTGGAATTGCTGGGCTGCTGGTTATTTTGCCTAAAATGGCATAGCTGCTAGAAATGTTTAAGTTGAAAATACAAAATTATGTTTTGCCGATGGCAAAGTAATGTATAAATCATACATTTATTTCATTTAAAACAAATGTTTTTTTAATTTTTAAATGTTGTTGATTTGCCGATCGCCAAACGGATTCAGGGTGGCTTAGGCCTAGGTCCGCATTTGTGGTATGCATGTGAGTTTTGTTTGGATTTGTTATTGCTTTGCTGTTTAGAGTTTGTCGTAGGTCATGGTCTGTCTGTACATGCAGAAAGCCTTCATACTTGTATTGTAAAATTTTGTTGTTGCCGATCAATGAGTATGTACATACATCATATGTATGTTTGTGTTTGTATGCTCGTTGGTGTCGAAGGCAAATCGTCTGCAGCTTGCCTGCTGCGTATGGGCTTGGGCCGTCGTTTTGTGTATTCTAACGGGAAAAAGGCAAAACGCAAAAGAACAAACAACAACAACACGTGCCGGTTGTCGTTGCTGAAACGCAACCGCTGCTCAATGTGTTTTTATACCCTTTATTACAATAATCAATACAAGTCAATGCAATTATTTATGAATATTTTTAATACACGGACAAGTATTTGAAAGCTAAATGTGTTTATTTTATGGTTAGTGTTAATTTGGTATTAAGTCATTTTAAACCTAATCAATATGTCATTTATGATCTACCTAACTCCTAATATATACACACGTACATGTATGATAGAAGTCATAGTTAAGTTTATCACGATTAGCCATACAATTTCACAAAGTTCATATAAAGTCTATACTACCCACCCACTTGAGGCATAGCAAGCAGACAGAAACAAAATTCGAATATTTAAAATCTCAACTTCGGCCACCACACAACGGCACAATGAAATACAGCAACAACAAATCTTCGTCTGGCCCCCACACAACGGCACAATGAAATACAGCAACAACAAATCTTCGTCTGGCGCATCGGACGCAATATCGTATTCAACAATATCGTAATACGGTAAGGTGCTTACTTACAGGTTTTATCGTTTCTGTTAACAAAGAACAGTAGCTATAATCCTATCTTGTACATTACATTATCGTTGAGTCGTGACGGTTTCTGTTAAGCAAAAAGGGGCGCTATTCCACTCATATATTCTATACTCAAAAACGATATAACTACAAGACACGAAAATAAATTCCCCTCGTTTTTTACAGTTAAATAACGAGCTCTGTACAATAGCACCTATTTTCCCTCATACGATATTCGTATTTTCGTTTATTGCGTATCCATTTCTGTCTGCCGCCGTGTATGAATTTGTTTTTGTTTTGTGTATGGACTGAAGTAAATTTGCTTGTTACAGACTGAACCCACTAACAAGGGAAAAAGGGTATATTGATTTGTGCAAAAGTATGTAACAGGCAGAAAGGAAGTAAAGGGTTCAGGGTATCGTCTAGTCGCGATTTCTCCACTGGTGCCTACTTTCTAGTGAATTTTGTTGTGTCGATCAATGAGTACTTATATGTATGTTTGTGTTTGTAAGCTCATTGGTGTCGAAGGCAAATCGTCTGCAGCTGGCCTGCTGCATGTGGCCTTGGTTCGTTTTTAAAACGAAAACCTCATATGTACATACATATGTACATATGTCTTTATCAGAGCTCACGCAAAAGCAACTTTAGAGTATCTCAAATAAAAAGCAAACTAATTATTTGATACTTTTGGAATTGCTGGGCTGCTGGTTATTTTGCCTAAAATGGTATGGCTGCTAGAAAATTTATAGTAGAAAATACAAAATTATGTTTTGCCGATGGCAAATTAATGTATAAATCAAACATTTATTTCATTTAAAACAAATGTTTTTTTAATTTTTAAATGTTGTTAATTTGCCGATCGCCAAACGGATTCAGGGTGGCTTAGGCCTAGGTCCGTATTTGTGTGTATGCATGTGAGTTTTGTTTGGATTTGTTATTGCTTTGCTGTTTAGAGTTTGTCGTAGGTCATGGTCTGTCTGTACATGCAGAAATTCTTTTTACTTGTATTGTAAGATTTTGTTGTTGCCGATCAATGAGTATGTACATACATACATATGTATGTTTGTGTTTGTAAGCTCATTGGTGTCGAAGGCAAATCGTCTGCAGCTTGCCTGCTGCGTATGGGCTTGGGCCGTCGTTTTGTGTATTCTAACGGGAAAAAGGCAAAACGCAAAAGAACAAACAACAACAACACGTGCCGGTTGTCGTTGCTGAAACGCAACCGCTGCTCAATGTGTTTTTATACCCTTTATTACAATAATCAATACAAGTCAATGCAATTATTTATGAATATTTTTAATACACGGACAAGTATTTGAAAGCTAAATGTGTTTATCTTATGGTTAGTGTTAATTTGGTATTAAGTCAATTTAAACATGTTCTATAAGTCATTAATGATCACCTAACTCATAATATATACACACGTATATGTATGATAGCAGTCATAGTTAAGTATCACACGATTAGCCATACAATTTCACAAAGTTCATAAAAAGTCTATACTACCCACCCATTTGAGTTATAGCAAGCAGCCAAAGCAAAAGTCGAATATTTAAAATCTCAACTTCGGCCACCACACAACGGCAAAATGAAGTACGACAACGTTTAATCTTCGTCTGGCGCATCGCACGCTTCGAGCTAATGAGAATCCATGTATATTAAGATTCTCATTGGAGTTTATATACCCGCGAGCCAACTTGTTGCTTGACGAGCCGGTTTCAGGTTTTATCGTATCTGTTAACCAGATACAGTCTCTGGTTTCCTATCTAGGTTCATTCTATTATCGTTGGGAATCCTATCTTGTATATTCCATTATCGTTGTCATATACCCACCAACGATAATGGAATATACAAGATAGGATTCCAGAGGCTGTTATTTGTTAACAGAAACGATTAAACCTGTAAGTAAGCACCTAGCACGTATTACGATATTGTTGAATACGATATTGCGTCCGATGCGCCAGACGAAGATTTGTTGTTGCTGTATTTCAGTGTGCCGTTGTGTGGTGGCCAGACGAAGATTTGTTGTTGCTGTATTTCATTGTGCCGTTGTGTGGTGGCCGAAGTTGAGATTTTAAATATTCGACTTTTGTTTCTGTCTGCTTGCTATGCCTCAAATGGGTGGGTAGTATAGACTTTATATGAACTTTGTGAAATTGTGTGGCTAATCGTGATAAACTTAACTATGACTTCTATCATACATGTACGTGTGTATATATTAGGAGTTAGGTAGATCATAAATGACATATTGAACACGTTTAAAATGACTTAATACCAAATTAATACTAACCATAAAATAAACACATTAAGCTTTCAAATACTTGTCCGTGTATTATAAATATACATAAATAATTGCATTGACTTGTATTGATTATTGTAATAAAGGGTATAAAAACACATTGAGCAGCGGTTGCGTTTCAGCAACGACAACCGGCACGTGTTGTTGTTGTTTGTTCTTTTGCGTTTTGCCTTTTTCCCGTTGGAATACACAAAACGACGGCCCAAGCCCATACGCAGCAGGCAAGCTGCAGACGATTTGCCTTCGACACCAACGAGCATACAAACACAAACATACATATTATGTATGTACTTACTCATTGATCGGCAACAACAAAATCTTACAATACAAGTAAAAAGAATTTCTGCATGTACAGACAGACCATGACCTACGACAAACTCTAAACAGCAAAGCAATAACAAATCCAAACAAAACTCACATGCATACACACAAATACGGACCTAGGCCTAAGCCACCCTGAATCCGTTTGGCGATCGGCAAATCAACAACATTTAAAAATTAAAAAAACATTTGTTTTAAATGAAATAAATGTTTGATTTATACATTAATTTGCCATCGGCAAAACATAATTTTGTATTTTCAACTTAAACATTTCTAGCAGCTATACGATTTTAGGCAAAATAACCAGCAGCCCAGCAATTCCAAAAGTATCAAATAATTAGTTTGTTTTTTATTTGAGATACTCTAAAGTTGCTTTTGCGTGAGCTCTGATAAAGACATATGTACATATGTATGTACATATGAGGTTTTCAGCAACCAGACAGTGCCGAATACATATGTACGACACAGCATGAGCAGACAATACACAAAACAAAAAAAATGCAAATATAGCGGCAGGCCGAGAAGTATACGTATGTATGCATGCACACGACAAGCATGAGTAGTCCATACACAAAACAAAAACAAATTCATACACGGCGGCAGACAGAAATGGATACGCAATAAACGAAAATACGAACATCGTATGAGGGAAAATAGGTGCTATTGTACAGAGCTCGTTTACTAACTGTAAAAAACGAGGGGAATTTATTTTCGTGTCTTGTAGTTATATCGTTTTTGATTCAATGGCGTTCACTACGTACTCAATGAGTATATACATGAGTGGAAATTGGCACGCCCACTATCGATAACCACTCTCCATGCCACGACTGCGTTAGGGCTCGTACTCAGCTGTTTTGATCTGGCCCTGCCGCCATAATTGAATTTGTTTTTGTTTTCACTATGGATTGTTTTGTCGTATGTATTTGGCACTGTATGTTCGCTGAAAACCTAATATGTATGTAATTATGTATGTATGTATCAGAGCTCATGCCAATGTATTCTCCCTACTCATGTTTTGAATGGTTTGTTTTGATTTGAGTTGGTGCTGTCTAATTCGTTTTGCATTGCATTGCTTGGGTGGCTGAAATCGTATGTTTGTTCGTATACAAAATTAAAACTTTTTTGTTTTATATAGATTAATAAATGAAAGCAATCAAAATAAATTATGGAAAATTGTTTTAAAATTTTAATAATGAAACTTAATCTAGAATTTTTACAAATAACAATATATGAAAATTTCTTTAATTTTTATGTGCGTACGCATATGTACGTACTATTGTTTTTGTTTAATGAACGTTAATATATTATGTTTGTATGTGTGTTGTTGTATGCACTGATATAAATATATATATGTATATATGTGGTGTTGTTCTTAAGCATAAGTGTAAATTAAAGAATTAATATTATGCACGTAATGTATGTTAAATTAAAATCACCTAAATTCTGACGAAGACTGCAAATATTTTGTTGTATGGGTTGTGTAGTGTATTATGTGTATAATGATTCTTGGCTTGATAATTGTTCTATAAGTTTTATTGATTATATTTTAAAAATTCCGATTGGCAATTTTAAATAGTCAAAACTTTTAAAATCACGACCGTTTCTGTTTGAATCTCAAGCATAAAATGACAAACACATTAAAAACAAGTAAGAAGGCGCTAGTCGACAAATCCCCACTAGAAGATACCCTAAGCCCTATACTTGGCGCGTACAGTCGTTCTTGCGAGTATATATGTATGTGTGTGAGTACGCATATACTGCATTCTCTACTAAATTCTCAATAACTGATCGAAGCTGTTGATGCTGATCAATAATATATATACTTAATACGGTCGGAGATGCTTCGTTCTGCCTGTAATATACTTTTGCATAAAACCATTATACCCTTTTCACCAATTTTCAATGGGTGCGCGCGCAAATTTTTTCTTTTGTCTTATAATACCCTGAACCCATTTCTGCAAGAAAAACTTCTAGAAGGCAAAACGGCTGCAGGTGGCTTAGGCCCGTCATTGTGTGAATGCATGTGTGTGCGCCTAACGGGAACAGGCCCGTCATTGCGTGTAATGCATGTGTGTGCACCTAACGGGAATAAGAATAGACAAAACGCAAAATACAAACAACAACAACACGTGATGGTTGTCGTTGCTGGAACGCACAATCTGCACAATGTTGTTTTAATACCCTTTATTACAATATTCAATTAATTTCAATGCAATTTTTAATATAAATGTATTTAATATAAGGACATTTAAGGTTAGGTATATTAATGTAAGTGTAATTTGGCTTTAAGTCATTTTAAACCTTGTCAATAAGTTAATAATCATCTTCCTTATTCCCAATATATACATACGCATATATAATGGAAGTCATATTTAAGTATATCACGTTTGGCCATACAATTTCACAAAGTTCATATAAAATCTATACTACCCTCCCATGTTAGGCATTAGCAAGCAGATAGAACCAAAAGTGGAAAATTGACAATCTCAACTTTGGCCACCACACACAGCAAACAGAAGTATTGCCGATCACTATTGTTGTCTCACGCATCGCAATCTTTGAGAGAGAGTTGAGAGTGAGTCGAGAGAGAGTTGACAAAGCAGAAGCGGTACTTTTTCCGCTTGCCCCTTTCCCACGATCTTTAAATACTCGTGGCGTGTTATCGATACCAAAAATGGGCGGCTATTTACCTCTCTTGTACTTAAATACTTTTTGGTGTTAGTTACCAAATATCGATAATAAAAAAATAGTTGGTATTTTTTTTAGTTAAATTTCTGTTCAGCTGTTCTGTAATGTTAAATGCTAACAGCCAAAGTCGGTTACATTGATACGAGTTCATGCTTCGAAAACCATATTAAGTTTTGAGCCTAAACAGACAGTGCCAAATACATACGACAAAGCATGAGCAGTCCATAAAAAAAGCAAAAACTAACTAGCTAACAAATATGGCGGCAGGCCGAGATGTATAATTAAAGAAGCGATAGTCATAACATAAGCAACTGATTGGAATAAAGGGGTTGTGCCCGCTCCTTTTACTACTAACACGAGCTAATAACTCGCAAAAATGTGCTCGAGTTAACAGTTGGAGGGAAACGTCTCTTGGCTATTTACATTTTCATTGAGTCGGTCGGCCACCGATATGTAATAAAATAAAACAATTCGAAATATGCAAAATTACTGAGTTCGAGAGAAATACATGCATTTTACAGTAGTGGAATCAGGAACAAGTTATGCGGATATATCAGCAGTATATAGGGAAAATGCGAACCCTTGTCCAATGAGATACCTCACCAATACCAAATTACAGTTCTATGATAAACAATGCATTTTCTAACTGGTTGGCCGAGCGCTTCGTCATCGTGTGCAACATCTCACAAGTATTTCGTGCAGCCTTTCCTTGTGCAAAAGCCTTTTGTACATAACAATCGACAAACTAACCTAAGTGTTAGCTTTCATTGTACATTTTTCTTATAGTAATTTATTTTTGCGAATCAGCACAATATGGTAGTCAGCTGTTTCTGAACGTGAACAAAATCCGGTTTAATCACATAACAGAATTTTTCGATTAATCGTCATTTTTGTGCCAACCGCCTTAGTGGAACTCGGCTAAAACAACATCATCGATATTTTAAATAAAGGCATCGATAGTTGTGCTGCACTGGCTCTTGGAGCTAGAACTAAAAAACAAAAAAAGGCGACAAAATAATAATAAGAAAAAAAAAAACACGAAGCAACAGCAGTGCGCAAATGTAAAATGCCGCTGTGACAATAAATCGGGACGACGCAGCGGCAGCTGCTCATAAGCATAATCCACAACAACGTTGGCGGCGGCGTCGAGAACGCAACTCCTAACGCGCGTGTGTGTATATTTTTGTTGTCAGTTGCCAACCTCTGAATGTGTGCGAACGTGTGTGTGGGAATAAATATTACATATGCTGTATATGTGCATGTATGCATATGTGTGCTTTATCAATAGAACAAATCGGGCATACCTTACATTGGTTGTTTCGAAGCAAAATACATTTGCACAAAGGTGCGTACAAGCTTGCTTTTTTCTAAAACATACTTACTTAGGTATGTGTATTTTTATGTATTTGTGAGTGCGACGCTAACGTGAGGAATTTTTAATTTTCCATTGCAATTTTGCGCAGGGCCTGCTCCGCTCCAACAACATATGTACATACATACATACTTAAAAACTGAGGAAGTGTTATGTGTGGACTTGTGTACGCACAGGGCATCGAAAGTTTTAGGACAGCCGTAGTAAGAAAAAAGTTTTTCACGCAAAATTTATATATATACTGCAAAAATGTTCATGAAGTATATCATGCGACTTTTTAAATTAAATGAATTTTTTAATATAAAATTTAATTATGAGTTAAATTATTAAAATCGAGCAAGATGACGTTTCTATGGACCAAAGTACTTGCATGCACACAAGCATTTCCAAAGACGTATAAATATGTGCAGACACTAGATTAGATAATTCATTTAAGCCATAGTGTTGCCTAACGATATGTACTTATACATACATATGTCTATGTTATGCTATTGTTGCTCGTGCTACCAGTGGCAGCGGCGCTTTAGCCATAGCTTCTTTAGCGAGCGCCTGCAATTCAAACATGCGCTGTTTCCTTTATATTATTTTTCTATTTTTGTTTCATTTTTACATAAATTTGACCATAACCACGATTAATCAGTGATTAAAAAATAAAAAGAATGTGAAATCGATGTAAGCATACGCTTAAACATACATGACGTATGCGTAATGATTAAATATCTGCTTTGCTTTCATCTTATGCTCTCGTACTGCTCTTGTTTTTTTTCCCCCAGCACGAATTCCAATTCGAATTTCTCTCTGCCCGGGCTTACAAGTATACGCATTTGTATGTATGCGCGTGTGCATGGTGGTTGTTGGACACAGCCTACCCTTAAATTAGGGGCACATACATACACAGCAGCCTTCTGAGCATAGTAGTAACAGCAGAGAGCTCACAAAATTTCTACTATATACTTCGAACGGGACACTACTGTTATTATATAAGTACAATTTTTTTCCCAAGCAGAGCAAATTCTTAGCATAACAAGTCACCATAAGTACAGTTCCAATTGGAAACCTGATCTGCGTTGAGTTGTCACTGCCTTTTCCCATGCGGTTTAGCATTTGTGTTCTGTTTTTCAGCAAAACATAAATATTAAACGGGGCATGCGTTGGATTTGCCCATTGTTTTTTGGTGGAGGTGTTGGTGTGCGCCGTCGCCGTCGCTAATGACACGACGGCCGCATGCGTAACCGTTTTTCTGTTGTTTCTTTGCTTTTCCCTATTTTTTAATTTCTGCCATTTACCTTATCGCTATTTGTTATTGTAGATGTTGTGTCAAGAACATTTGTGTGTGTTAACATATGCACAATCATGCTAACTACAGGGAGAGAGTAAAGAGAGACGCAAA
This sequence comes from Scaptomyza tumidula, assembly GCA_035044465.1. Taxonomy (NCBI): domain Eukaryota; kingdom Metazoa; phylum Arthropoda; class Insecta; order Diptera; family Drosophilidae; genus Scaptomyza; species Scaptomyza tumidula. The sequence continues at coordinate 194,511 of JAWNNW010000257.1, read as the reverse complement.
GCTCGCTTGTGAGAGAGCATTAAAAAAATATATCGATTATTTATAATGTGAAGCGTATGTGTGTATGTATACAGAGGCATGTATTATATTCATTGTATAGACATATGTATGTAGATATGTATATATTTCTCTACATATGTTTGTATAAATTGTGCTGGCGTTGAGTGCGCTGACGCAGTGGGAGAGCTACGTACGTATTTAATGTACACTTTGCCAATTAAGTGTATACACGTTGTAAATTTTTTTGACTTTAGAGTCTAAAGTGAAAAAATCAAAAAAATTTCACAATGTGTAAACACTTAATTGGCAAAGTGTATGTATTTAGAATAATTTTTAGGCTGCGAGTGCATGCACTTGCAAACAAAACCGACAAGACGAGCAAACAAGAAATTTCTAGTTACCAAATAAATTCTTTTCTGCAAAAATGTTCAACTAATTAAAAGAGGAAAACCCACACAATATTATTATGTATTCCAACCACAATATATAAAAACAAAGAGTGTGAATATAGCGCAGGCGCCAAGGTTTGACCCAAACATTCGCATTTAATATGGATCTTGTATATGGTATCGGGGTCTTAACTGGGAAAACAACATTAACTTACCTTCTTACCATAGAGACTTTTACTGATAAATCTTCCTTCTCTTTCTGATCGTAAAACAATGCTAGCATTAGTCAAAATAGTGACAATCTGTGAAATTTTTATTTAATCCGTAAAGAAACACCGCAGACATGGAACATTGAAGTTATGTTAAGTTATACTATGCGCCTACTAACACACACACATACTTGCAATCACTGAAAGTGCGCGATAAGTATAGGGCTCAGGTTATATTCTACTTGGGACTCGACTAGAGCCTTTTTAATTGTTAATTCTTCGATGTCTGTTTTTTCCTTACCAATTTTGTCATAAAATCAGATCAGATAATCAATCTAATGCCAACGTTTGAAAGCAAGTTGTAAATACGAAAAAATTAAAGATATTAGTAGTAGCTGGTTTTATTAATTGTGTACAAACAAAAGCGCTGCAGTAAGCTTTGCCTTTATGACAAAACACAAAACTAATACTAAATATATTTCTTTGTGAAGTATTATTCCATTAGTCAATCAGATATTTCAGAGAAGAAAAGAAAAAATTAACTTGAATCGTTTTACTTTACGTGTTGTTTTGAATAAAAAAATAAATAAATAAACAATGTTAAGTTATCAAAAGGAATCTTGTACATATTAATTTTATAAAGACCACCCTTACGTACATTTACAAAATATGTATGTTTAAAAACGCTATAGCAATCTTCTCAGCGTATTGAACACAATAAAGAACTATCGAAGTGAATAATGTAATACTACTTACAGAACTGGTACACGTCAATCTATTTCAATGGTATATATTTATACCCTGATCCCATTAAAAATGGGAAAAAAGGGTATAATGAAGTTGTGCAAAAGTATGTAACAGGTAGAAGGAAGCATCTCCGACCCTATAAAGTATATATATTCTTGATCAGCATCGAAAGCCGAGTCGATATAGCCATGTCCGTCTGTCCGTCTGTCCGTCTGTCTGTCTGTGTGTATGTATGAGCGCGTCGATCTCAGAGACTATAAGAGCTAGAGACTCCAGATTTGGAACTTAAGCTCGCCTAATCCCTAGGCAGTACAAGTTTCTTTCCGATTTTCGATAACTCTTCCCGTTTCCGATATACACATGGGATCGATAACAAAAAAATCTTGAATTTGGAAAACTTTGAGATGCAATTTAAATTATAAAACAAAATAATGACAATCTGTGAAATTTTTATCGAAATCGGATAATAAACACCGGAGATATGGGACATTGAAGTTTTGTATGCACTATGCTGTATGCGCGTACACACACACACACATACTTGCAAGCACTGACTGTACGCGGAAAGTATAGGGATCAGGGTATCGTCTAGTCGGGATATCTCGACTAGAGCCTTCTTACTTGTTTAAACTGCAATGTCCTTCGAGCTTTACTATTTTTATACCCTGATCACATTAAAAATGGGAAAGGGGTAACAGGCAGGAGGAAGCATCTCCGACCCCATAAAGCATATATATTCTTGATCAGCATCAACAGCCGAGTCGATGTCCGTCTGTCCGTCCGTCTGTCCGTATGTATGAACGCGTCGATCTCAGAGACTATAAGAGCTAGAGACTCGAACTTGGTACTTAAGCTCGCCTAATCCCTAGGCAGTACAAGTTTGCTTTAGATTTTCGATAACTCTTTCCGTTTCCGATATACACAAGGGATCGATAACAACAAAATCTTCAATTTGCAAAACTTTGAGTTGCATTTGAATAACTAAATAAAACAATGAAAATCTGTGAAATTTTTATTGAAATCGGTTAAGAAACACTGGAGCTATGGGACATTGAAGTTGTGTATGCAGCATGCAGTATGCGCGTACATACACACTTACATACTTGCAAGCACTGACTGTACGAGTGAAGTATAGGGATCAGGGTATCGTCTAGTCGGGATTTCTCGACTAGAGCCTTCTTACTTGTTTTTATTAACTTCCATAGCTTGGTTCCAAGAAATTTTTCGTATTGATATTAAATTTTTTTACCTCGTGTAGAGGTTCTTTGGTTTTGACAGTGATGCTTTATCAAAAGTAGAAACAAAATTTGGCACAGTCAACTTGCATGCAAAATTAACGTAATTTTAACACCTCAAATCAATTTAAACAAAATGGGTAACACAATTTTAATACCCTGAAACAGAAGAAAGAACCTCCAAGTTTTTTTTTCTTGATCATCATCATTTGCTGATATGGCCATGTCCGTCTGTCTGTATAAACACGTTGATCTCAGAGACTAAAAAAGCTTTATACTGCAAATTTTGAATATTATTTGTCGTTTACTGGAATCGAGAACAAAAAAAAAAAAACTTAACAAATTGTTAAAATTGTTAAAGAAACTATGGATAGTTTGTGGAAATTTAATCTGATAAGAAAGACCGGAGATATCGAAGATTGAAATCGACTTTCCTGCTACAACCTTTATAATTGTTCTTAAAAAAAATGTGTTAAAGGTGCAGATGAAAATTTGTTTTGAGATGTAGCGATTTATTTTACCACATAAGGTATAAGTCCAAGATACGAATTAAAGCTCTGTAAAACACCTTTCCAACGAAAAGCGCTTGTTACAGTTAACTTAACTTTAATTTTCCATATCTCCGGTGTTTCTCAACAGATTTCAAAAAATTTTTTTGCAGATTTTTATTGTCGTCTTAAGTTTTTTTTAATTCTTATGGATAACTTGTGTATATCCAAAACGGGAAGGGTTATTGAAAATTTGAAACAAACTTGTACTGACTAGGGCTTAGACGAAATTACCAAATCTGGAGTCTTAAGCCTTTATAGTCTCTAAGATCGAAGCGTTCAAACATGCAGACGGATGGACGGAAAGACGAACGTGGCTTTATCGACTCGGCTGTTGATACTGATCAAGAATATATATACTTCATGGGGTCAGAGATGCTTCCTTCTGTCTGTTACATCCTTTGCACAAAACCTTTATGTACTTTTTACTAATCTTCCATGGGCTCAGAGTATTAAAAAAATCAGTTAGTCTTTTCGTCTGTCTACATTATGTTATTTAGCTTTACTGAAAATGATACAAATCGATCCAGTAGGTAAATTTTCACTACTTGGTAAACACTAGTGTATAAGAGATAACTTAGGTGCGTATGTGTATAAGTAAACAAGTAAGAAGGCTCTAGTCGAGATATCCCGACTAGACGATACCCTGATCCCTATACTTCACGCGTACAGTCAGTGCTTGCAAGTATATGTGTGTGTGTGTGTGTACGCGCATACTGCATACTGCATACAAAACTTCAATGTCCCATATCTCCGGTGTTTATTATCCGATTTCGATAAAAATTTCACAGATTGTCATTATTTTGTTTTATAATTCAAGTTGCATCTCAAAGTTTTCAAAATTCAAGATTTTTTTGTTATCGATCCCATGTGTATATCGGAAACGGAAAAAGTTATCGAAAATCGGAAACAAACTTGTACTGCCTAGGGATTAGGCGAGCTTAAGTTCCAAATCTGGAGTCTCTAGCTCTTATAGTCTCTGAGATCGACGCGTTCATACATACGGACAGACAGACGGACATGGCTATATCGACTCGGCTTTCGATGCTGATCAAGAATATATATACTTTATGGGGTCGGAGATGCTTCCTTCTACCTGTTACATACTTTTGCACAACTTCATTATACCCTTTTTTCCCATTTTTAATGGGATCAGGGTATAAAAAAGAAGGGCTGTTTATTTTTTGGTAGAACACTTTTTAAGACCAGCACTGTTGAACCATGCGGCAATCTCTCTGACCGGCACGCGCAAGTGAAACGAGCTTACAAAATCAAAAACACTGTAGGGTTGTTTCCAGGTAGGTGGTGGTGGTGGTTTGGCCGGTGGTGGGTGGGAAAGCAGTGCATGCGTAACCATATTATCATTATAGACAGTAAAACACAGCGCGACTACCAAAATATTACCCAAGCGCAATGCGTTTGCGTGCACTCATGTTGTTGTAGCTTCTGCTGCCGCTAACAGTGTATGGGGGATGATTTTATTTCGCTTTTGGGGGTAGCTGCGCAGCCCTTTTTGCGAACGTATTACATAAATACATACGTACTCTGCTTATGCACATAAACTTCAACTCGTACATATATATGTCTGTCTTTTTTCAATTTGAAAAAGTGTTGGAAGATGAACGATTGTGTAGGTGATGGTGGTGTTAGGCTAGGCACGCATGCAAGTGATAGCTTTCGTAAAAATTTTTAATGGCACGTCGAAATGAGAAAAACACACAGGCAAAGGCATAGAAAAACACAAAAGAATAAAACCAAACATAGCACATACACAGAGTCTTCCACTTGCATTCGCAGCAGCGCACACAATAGTACGGCCATCTCAGTCGCACTTGCTCCCTGGCTGGCTAGCGACTTACGCGTCGCAAAGCGACAACGTCGACGCATGGGCGCAGTATTGATTTTTAACTGCGTCGACGCCGCCGCTTGCGTCGACGCTTGTGCTGCCGCCTTCACCGAAAACGAAAATGCATGCACACGGCATCAATCCGTGGGGTGGTTTGGTGCAGTGAGGTCGCTCGAATCGTTTGGCCTGCTCTGATTCTGCTTTTAAAACATATTCTTGTCATTTTATTGTTGTACAGTGTGTCGTAGCCTTGTCGTCATCGAAGCAATCGCAAAAGCAACTAATTGGGCAGACGGAAAAGACAACGCAGAGAAAGATCAACGACGCAGCAATTTAAAGATGCACAGCAATAGCAAACAATAACACTAAACTTAATCTGTATCATAATCTTTTTACACACTGTGCGGTGCGTTTCAATTTATCTTCAAGCCGGTTTAAACAAATCAAAATAAAGATCGTTTAAAGTTTAGAAATGTAACCAAACAAAAGTTTTTTGAATTTTTTTTAAAGTGTGTGGTTTAAAACAACAATCAGCAAAAGGCAAGCAATATACAAATTTTGAATTGATTTGAATTGAATAATGTGTGTGTATAGCTTTATAACAAAAAATGAAAAAAGTGTAAAAAGTAGTTAAGAGAAAAAAGATCAACGCGCAAGTGCAGCGACCGTTCAAAATATTGAATTTATTGAAGAACAATTGGAATGGGATGCACTTGATTGCATAAAGGAGTGTATTTGACTGAATAGTCAAGTCGAACCATGCTGAGCCTGCGCATTGCGTAACGCGTTTGCAATCTAATACCGGGTGCAATGTCCATCTTGCTGTCTGTTAGTTCGCATGCAAGCCAATTTTCAACACCCTTGAAGATCAAAACTCAAAACGTTGCAAATATTTTCGTTTTAATTTTCATTCGAAAACCTTTGTACAGCAATCGTCATCAAATTTTGTAAATCGGATATAATCAATAGTTTTTAGGCAAACGTCCCCAAATTTAATGAAACGAGAGAGAAAAAATAAACATTTCTAGTGTTTGTCCATCAAAAGGAAGATAAGGGCGACGTACTTCAAGTGATTTTATGAAGCTATAATTCATCGAATGCGATATCGCATTTTCTCACTTCTGTATCGAGAAGTTAAATTTAAAAGAAAACAAGTAAGAAAGCTCTAGTCGAGAAATCCCGACTAGACGATACCCTGATCCCTATACTTTACGCGTACAGTCAGTGCTTGCAGTATGTGTGTGTGTGTCTACGCACATACTGCATACTGCATACACAACTTCAATGTCCCATATCTCCGGTGTTTCTTAACCGATTTTAAAAAAAATTTCACAGATTTACATTATTCTGTTTTATAATTCAAATGGCATCTCAAAGTTTTCCAAATTCAAGATTTTGTTGTTATCGATCCCATCTGTATATCGGAAACGGGAAGAGTTATCGAAAATCGGAAAGAAACTTGTACTGCCTAGGGATTAGGCGAGTTCCAAATCTGGAGTCTCTAGCTCTTATAGTCTCTGAGATCGACGCGTTCATACATACGGACGGACGGACAGACGGACATGGCTATATCGACTCGACTTTTGATGCTGATCAAGAATATATATACTTTATAGGGTCGGAGATGCTTTCTTCTGCCTGTTACATACTTTTGCACTAAACCATTATACCCTTTTTCCCCATTTTTAATGGGATCAGGGTATAAAAACATATGAGCTTCCCAGAAGTAACGGCTAAGTGTCTTCCAAATGTAACGTATAGTATCTTTAGTTAGTCAAGTATTTGTCTCCCAAAGGTAGCTTAAAATTATTTAAAGGGCATTTATTTGGAAGTTAAAAGAAAAGGTATAAGAGTGTTGTTCAAAAATTCAAAAAAAGATACTAGTGGCAAGTTACCTCAGAGTAATTTTAGTTAACATTATTTCCTGTTAAATTTAAACACACTTTTTTATAACAAGCCGTAGAGAATGTTTAAGATTTTTTTGTCTGGCTTTTATTAAACGTAACCCCTATTGCATTTTCGGACAGAAGTGAGCAAACATTTTGCTTTTCGCACGGCCGTTCAAATACTTAAAAGTTTTAGTGCACACAAAGGATCCCTTGTTTACCCGAAACAATCGAAGCCGGTATGGAAATGTCGCTAAGGGAGCTGCCACGGTTCTCGGTTTTTTGTACACGATAAATAATTTTGTAGTCACAACAGATTTCCAACTATTTAAAAATAGTACAATCATGCGATTTGCGAATGTAAAATCTTATTTTAGTTGTTTTGAAAACAAATTCACAAAATTGAATAATTAAGTGAGAGCGTTGCAGTCCGACGCAACCGACAGCGAAATACGCTGATACGCTGATATCAGCTGAAAATTTATTGTTGAGAGTCCGCTTACAAATGTGGAAACTATTGCTCTACAATTGTTGTATTTATTTGATTTACAAAACTCTGTATTTTATTTAAGCGAATTCATTCGACCTGGGTTAGAAGACAAGGGTTTGGGGTTCATGGATGACGCTTTATTATACCCTGAACCCATTGAATATGGCTGAAAAGGGTATAATGGTTTTGTGCAAAAGTATATTAAAGGCACAAGAATGCATCTCCGACCCCATAAACTATATATATGCTTGACTTACTGCCGAGTCGATTTAGCCATGTCCGTCTGACCGTATGTATGAACACGTCGATCTCAGAGACTATAAGAGCTAGAGACTCCAGATTTTGAACATAAGCTCGCCTAGTCCCTAGGCAGTACAAGTTTCGATTTTCGATAACTCTTCCCGATTTCGATACACACATGGGATCGATATCAACAAAATCTTGAAATTGGAAAACTTTGAGATAGCGTTAGGCGTTAGGCATTTTGTAATGCTTTTTTCATTTTTTTTTTTTCATTTTATTTTCGATAACTCTTCCCGCTTCCGATATACACATGGGATCGATATCAACAAAATTTTGAATTTGCAAAACTTTGAGATAACATTTGAAACATTAGACAGAATATTGACAATCTGTAAAATTTTTTTCTGTACGCGTAAAGTATAGGGTTCAGGGTATCGTCTAGTCGGGATTTCTCGACGAGAGACTTCTTACTTGTTAAAAATGGTAATGAAAATACTTTAAAAACTAAATTAAAAAGTTAATGTTTTTCCATTTCTTTCTCATCAGATTTTGAAAAAAACTTAAGTCTCCCATTCGATCAGTGTCACGTAACGAAGGAGCCAGGTTCAAGTTGCACAAAAACAAAAAAAGCGGCGGCATCAGCCCCTTAACCGCCACCAGTTTGACCAACTACCAGCAGTAGGCACCAAGCTGGCCACCACAAGCTATCGATTAGTTGTAGCGCCGGCTGGCAGCCAAAGGAGCGGTGGCAATGTTGTCGTCACCAGCACCGGCGGCAACGGTAATGCAACTTTAAGCGCTAGCGGTATCAACAGCTCCGGTAGCGGTGCTATCAATGTGACCACAATAACAACAACAAGCAGTGGGTCACAGGCTCAATCATCGGTTGGCCAGAGCAATGGCACTACCTACAAGATCGAGATGCTAGACGATGACATGCAAAGTCTGGGCACAGACGACGAGGATGATGATTTAATTAGTAGCGAAGGCAGTTTGTACGATGGTGATCTCACGACAATTGTTAACGATGATGTTGCCAATCAGCTCGCTGCCGCTGGACCAGTGGGCGTGGCAGCAGCCGCTGCCATTGCCAGCTCAAAGAAGCGCAAGCGTCCACATTGCTTTGAAACAAATCCATCAGTTCGCAAGCGCCAACAGAATCGACTGCTGCGTAAATTGCGTGGAATCATATATGAGTTCACCGGCCGTGTAGGCAAGCAGGCGGTAGTGCTGGTGGCGACGCCGGGTAAGCCGAATACCAGCTATAAGGTGTTTGGCGCTAAACCGTTGGAGGATGTTCTGCGCAATCTAAAGAACATTGTGATGGATGAGCTGGATAATGCGCTGGCGCAACAAGCGCCGCCGCCGCCGCAAGAGGATCCGTCGCTGTTCGAGCTTCCCGGCTTGGTCATAGATGGCATACCTACGCCTGTCGAAAAGATGACACAGGCACAGCTTCGTGCCTTTATACCACTAATGCTTAAATATTCAACGGGGCGTGGTAAGCCTGGCTGGGGAAGGGAGTCAACACGACCGCCGTGGTGGCCCAAAGAGCTGCCCTGGGCAAATGTTCGCATGGATGCCCGCTCTGAGGATGACAAGCAGAAGGTGGGTGGGGTGGGTGTTCAACAGCCGCCCAAGAACACTGAATCGTGTCTTACTTATCGCCTCTTTTCCTTTAAAAAAAAACCCTTCAGATAAGTTGGACGCATGCGCTGCGAAAAATTGTGATTAACTGCTACAAATATCACGGGCGCGAGGATCTGCTGCCCACATTCGCTGAGGATGAGGACAAGGTAAATGCACTTATATCCCAGTCGGGCGATGAGGATGAGGTCATGGAGCAGCTTTCGAACACGCCCACCATACAAACGATGCAAACGGTCACACCGGCAGGAAACACACCCACCACCCAAGTAAGTACACGCCAACAGTCTAGGAACCCAAAACATTTTGTATAAGTCCCTTTCTAACATTTGCATACAATTGTATGTAAATACGAACACGTAATGGGTTCACATTCCCCATCTAACACATTTACAAAACCCCACATCATTCTCAACTTGTACTAATATACACCACACATTAATTAACACTACCAACCAACAACAACGAAAACAATTGCATCTGAAGTCACAACAGGTGAACGTGGTGAAGATTAACAGTGCCGGCACCGTGATCACAACGCACACGGCGCAATCGAATACACCGGCGCCAACTATTATCCAGAGCACAAACAATCAGCATGTTACGACAACGGCCACGCTGCCAGCATCTACAAAGATTGAGATATGCCAGGCACCAGCGCCACAGCAACAGAATCAACAACAGCAGCAGCATCATCATCACCACCAACAGCAGCAGCAACAGCACCACAATCAGCAGCATCATCATCATACAACCACTAGCAACAATACCGTGCACATCCAAGCCATAAGTCAAGCCCAGCCGCAGACAATACAGCTGACCACTGCTAGCGGTACAACAACGGCCACAGCTGTGCCGACAACAGCGGCAGCTGTAAGTGCATCAGCAGTGGCGGTGGCTGCCGCTCAACAAGCGGCACAGCAATCGAATGCTGCACAAACAGTCACCGCTCAACAGATAGCCAATGCGCAAGTTTGCATCGAGCCCATAACGCTAAGCGACGTTGATGTTCGTACTAAACTGTCTGATCTTGTAACTAAACTTAAATTTATAACATACCGCACTCTGTTCGTCACGGCAGCCAGCTTGAACATAATGCACACTTTGGTCTGATGAAAACTTATCTAATGTTCAGCTTCCTGAATTCTGCTTCTTTTTTAAAATATCAAACTTTAAGACATTGCATTGGAGATAATAATAGTTTTTTTTAAATGTATATTGCGGGCAGATAAAAGCATCTCCGATCCCATACGGTCTATACATATCATAGATTCGAAGACTGTCATGAGTCAAAAAAGCCGATATTTGGGTTATTATATTATTATATTTAACTGAATAATTATAACTCATTCGCACTCTTTTAAAGAGAATTTGCATTTTCATATTTTCAGCAACCTGAGAGATAATTGAAAACCTTTTTTGATATAAACTTGATATGACTATGGTTAGGGGTGCTTACATTCCAACTCTCTAACTCTTGGAGTCGCACAAACTTGCCACTTTATCGGCTTGACTGTTGCTGCTGCTCAAAATTATGCAGAATTTATGAGCCCACTTAGTTTTGAATACACCTAAGTGTCCGATCTGTTCCACGCACTACTCGTGTGTTGGGCAAAAATGCAACTCATTCTGTCGCTGGCTTCGCTGCGATATTTTGTTTAATTGAACGGATAGTCAAAGTATGAAAGGGAGTAGTCAGTTTTACGCGTATATGTTCATTTATATATCACAAGCATACCACAGTATACCATTAAACAACTATTACTTTCAAATACACAAATGTTTCTTTCAAATAATTGATAGCTCTAAATATCAAAAATCGAAGAATTTTTAGACTTCACTAGAGAATAAAAAAAAAAATGAGGAAGTTACATCTTTTTAAAGATATATATATTTATATGGCAGCTTTTTTATTAAGTAGTCCGATCTGGCCGATTTAACACGCAATCGAACTGCAACAATAGGAACACCTTGACCATAGTTTCAGCTCGATAACTCAAAACCAGAGGGACAAGTTTGCATAGAAACACTGATAGACGGACAGATGTAAACGGCTATATCAAGTTAACTCGCGATGCTGATCAAGAATATATGTTCTTTATGGGGTGGAATATGCTTCCTTCTATGCGATACACATTTAACGACAAAATTAAAACTCTTCAAAACAAAAAAGTTTTTATCTAAGACGATTTTTAAATTGATCAATGTGTAAAATGTTCAAATACTGCTGATGATGTGTTCGTTTTTTACCTCTTGAATAATTTGAGTATTTTTTTTTTATTTTGCTATGTTATCTGCATTTTGTCAATATTTATTATATAAATTTATAAGCAAAGATTCTTAATGTGTTTTCTTTTCTTTCTTTTTTTTTGCCTTACTTTTGCTTTTATACCCTTGCAGAAGGTTCTTATATTTCGGGCTATAATTTGTTATGCATTAAGCAACCTAGAATCAAACTTAGAGGGCTCGGAAGTTTTGCAAGTATATTATTTCGTTCGAAAGACTTTTAGATATTTATCAATCTTACGGCCATATTTTCGATGAAAATTCGCATTATGTTAGCAGGACTGCCCCGAAACAACGATATTATCGTGTATTTTAAGGCTTGGAATCGTCTTTGGCTCATTCACACAAAAAAAACTTGCTCCTTTGTTTAGCGATCTGTAACTAAATCCCATATCGTCACGATGACAGAGATACAAAATATGGCCGAAAAGAATCGTCAATGCATGCTTTTATCGTTAGCTACTATTATAACTCCCTATATCTGTATTTTTTTATCATTTAACCATGTCCGTTTGTCTGTTTTTTGTTAAAGTATTAAACTATTTTAACTTCGACCAGATAAGATTAGGTACTTTTACAGCTGCTGGTAAAGGAAAATAAAATAATATTTAAGCATTCACTCTCTAAGTTATTATTAGTATAACGATGTCAGCAGGTGAAATCCGGTCTACAAGGGTATAAAATCCTCAATGTGCCAACATTTTTTTGTCGTTTGCAGCAACATTCTAACATGTTTTCGTGTTATGCGTCCACAAAAATATCCACACACAAATGTAAATACTCGGTTACCGAAGACACATTAAACAAACACTAAAACCAAACAACGTCGATTGGAAAAAAAGCATTTCATTTTTGCATTTCATTTTTTATTGTTCAATTTAAGTACAAGCTCTGTGTTTATTTATTTTTATCTTTGTTGTTTTCTGTTATGCTGTAGCAAATTTAAAGCCCAAAATATTTTATTATAATCGCTTAACATTTTCTTAATAGTATGGCACACAAACGGTGTTGTCGCAAAACGCCGATGGTACCGTATCGCTCATACAGGTTGATCCTAACAATCCGATCATTACGCTTCCCGATGGTACAACGGCCCAGGTGCAGGGTGTGGCAACGGTACGTTATTTCTTGATAACATGCCTCATCTTAAAACCGATTAACTAACAATTTTGTACCTTTTTTCACTTGGACAGCTGCATCAAGGCGAAGGTGGCGCCACTATACAAGCAGTACAAAGCCTATCTGAAGTGAATGGCCATGAGAACATGACTGTAGATCTTACCGAAGCGCAGGATGGTCAAATCTTTATCACCACTGAAGATGGGCAAGGTAAATAAAAATAAGTCAAAAAATCGTAGCAAATAATATAATCTTACTTTAAATTACCAACTTAGGCTATCCCGTGTCCGTGAGCAACGTTATACAGGTGCCTGTCTCAATGTACCAGTCAGTGATGGCCAACATGCAGCAGCTTCAACAAAATAGCGATGGCACTGTATGTTTGGCGCCCATGCAGGTAGATAACCATAAAAGCTCCAACGCCTCCTATGGCGCTACGCGCAATAGCAATAATAACAACATTAGTGGCATCGCACATGCAGCGCCAACTTCGCTGCTAGGTATCTCGGCCGTGCATGGCCGACGCAGCGGAGCTGGTGTCGCCTCAGCAATAGTGGCGGCGACTGCAGCACCTGCAGTGCCAAATGCCGGACAGCAGCCGTCGCTTACATTACAAGCGCCGATAGGCACTCGCTTAATTTTGGCAGCTACTGTTCCGGCATGTGGCAGCCCCAGCGGCAGTAATTCAAATACCGGCTTAAACTTTGCCAACAACAATAATAGTAGCATGCTTACTAACAACAACAATAATATTAGAAAAAACAACACTACCATTAAAATGCCGCTGCCCATTGTTCTGACAGCGCCAACAGCAGCGTCGACTTCGCAGCGACGTCATGAAACGCGATCGTCGCGAAGCGCAACAATACCGCAAAAGCGACGTAAGCCAATCCGGAGCTGCAGCAGCAACAGGATGACTTTAAGCAAAAGTGTTGCTAAAGCTGCTGCTGCTGCTACAGCAATGGCGGCTGCGTCGAGCGGCTCATGTGTTGCGGAAATACGCTGCGTAGCCAGTGCACAGCTTCAGTCGCCCGCTACAGCAATTAAATTAGAGCATTTGGAATAAGTTTGAATTGGTTATAGTGCCATCACGCCTATACCAACAAAATTGCCATCATTTTCTACATACCATTCCCCTTTCCCTTTAATTCCCAACATTACGCTAGCTACCAATTGCACATACTAAATAATCTAGTCAAAGCGGAGCTGCAAACATAGAAACACGCATAGAAAGTAACAAACACACTTGCCATTCTTACTTACAAAAATAAATACATATATATATATATATGTGCATACCATCTGATCAAACTTAAACCAGAGTCAACCATACGTTAATTGTTGTGTCTTTGTTTGCGGGATTCAAGGATTTTTTAACACTTTCCGAAAGCATGAAAGCATATTTAATGTTTGGCTTTTGGCCAGTCATAAAATGGTTTGCTTGCGAAGTTAAAATGGTTCAGTCCGGGTCGACTTTGATCAGATGATACACGCATAAAATCGCAAGGCATTGTGAATGCCGACGAAGAATGCCAAAAAGCAAAAAAAAAAAGCTATTAGTGGTATAAAAAATACAATAAATTGACAAAGAATCCGATATCATTTATAGCATAATCGATAAATATTAAAATTAAACTGAATTTAACGTGAGTTATAAATACGCGAAGCTAATTTGCTGATAACACGGCACACAAAATTACATTTTTATAAGTAATTATAAAAAAAATAAAAATTTCAACATTGGAATAAAAAACATTGTATAGAACTTGTTCACATGTTATTTATATGTTTTTACAAGCTAACTGCAAATACTTGACCAATTGTTTTAAAAATTTAAAATCACTTTTGACGGACTAAATAAAATTTAAATTCCTATTTAACGTACCGAACATCATAAAACACATGCTCAATCCAGGGCTATACAACTTGGTCCGTCTCTATACCTGCAGTCACTTACGATTTTTTGCGAAATCCACATATAATTAGAAAAGTTTGTCGGGTTAAAAGTACCAAAACTTGTTTCGTGCCAGTGTTATTGAAAAACTTAAACCAAAAATATATTGAAATGCTTAAAATCTTATTTGTCAAGTTCCTAAATGAAAGCAAATAATTATGGAATTTTTACTTTATTTGTTTTTGTATTTTGTAGACAAATTCGTGCATGAAAAAGTTAAATATTGCAATTGAAACACAAGCCAAATATTATCGTATTTATTTAAACAATTGATTTCATATTTATTTTTTATTATAATTGTTTTTGTTTTTAAGTAGCTGGTTTAGCAAACAGGGAACATTTATGTATAGAAATAATGATTTTATTAATGACACAATTAATTGTTTGACACAATAACTAATAATAAAAGTCATACAAATGTACATATTAAAAATCTATGAAAATCACTGAACAACATAGTCATTTCAGTTAACTCGTCCAAAGTAGTCAACTTCAATTAAAAAAATAAGCAATTTACTAGAAATATTATAAATCTAAAAAAATAAAATACAATTCAAAAATTTATTTAACACATACTGCGAATATTATAAAAGTCATGAGGTCAGAAATTTAAGCCCATAATGTTTATGTTTATTACAATTATTATTATAATTACAAATTTGATTATTATTGTGTTTAAAGTTGTATTATGTTTTATTTTTTAATTATTATAGCTATTTTAGAAAACATTTTTATTGTCTGTAAAAATGCTATAAAACGAAAACAAACCCACAAGAAAACCAAATTATTGAATAAACCCATTGTTATAACTTTATAATTTTGTCTTGTTATTAAAATATTTTTTTTGTTCTATTGACTCTTAATTTGTATCTTTTTTAACAGCTTATATATTTATAAATCGTCTTCTTATTGATTTTGATAGCATCACTAGTTTGTTTATGTCCCGTTTTGCGTAAGTATGATTTTTTATAAATTTCTTATCAACAAAAAATAGCGCTCCCATCGCAAAAAAAAAGATAATTAATATTGATTCTTTTATTTGTTATTCAGTAAACATGTGAATTTTTATCTTTTCTGTTTGACAGGTCGAAAATGGGGATCAACTGGAAGCCATAACAATGTCGCCGGGCATGCACCAAATGATGATCCAAGGCGGACCTGGCCAAGAACCACAGCTTGTCCAAGTGGTCAGTCTAAAGGATGCCACCCTTCTAAGCAAGGCTATGGAGGCTATTAACTCTGGTAATGTCAAGGCCGAGGACACAATCATAATGGAGCAATAAAAACTAGGCAACTGGAGTAGTAAAAAAAAAACCGGCAGTATTCGTGTCGCATGTAAATGCTTTATTACATACTCATAAAATAAATGCTCTCTTTTTGCATCACATTTTGTGTTCACCCAAATAATTACGCATATAGTAACAATCCACGACGCATAAGCGAAATTTTTGTGAGTACCTTAATGGTGTTGCTTAACAAAAACAATGCATAACAAAAAACAAATTATCTTTATGTTGTTTCTTTAAGATATTTAAATCGATCAACTCAATACAAGAATAATGATCAATTCTAGTCATCAAATACATAGTTAACGTACATACAGCCATAGTTATATAAATAGCATAAAATAAAAACAAATTCTTAGCGGTTAAATAGCTTTTTATTCAAATTTCTTAGTGCTTTCAAACCTTAACCTTGATCAATTATTGATTGTTTCAATATCTTTGCTACTACTATAAGAGACAAAAAGCTAAATGGTTTATATTTGCGTATAAATGGATTTTGGAAAATACTGTCAGCAAATCTGGTAAATTCACGAAAAGATTATGCTCAACATTTTTTTGAGTTCAAATCTTTAGAGAAATGTATAAACTGCTAACTAACTTTTAGAAAATTTAATACCATTGGTCCGTAATTGGCAGTTTAGGTTAAATAGAATTGTTGCAAAAAAAAAATACATTACATCAGTTTTTTTGTAAGCTTTATTTATTAAACATCTTTAAAAATAAATATAAAATAATTGAGATCGTTGATCAGACTTGAAAAAAATTAGTTTAATGCCGATTTTTAAGAGGTTAATAGCTGTTTGCAGCGCGAGTATCTATGCTGTCCGAAAAATTATGCTTCTTAGCTAATTGGTGACTTTAGCTCAAATTTGTGATATGGGCTTTTTTTTATCTTAAAAGGGTAAAGGGTACCTGGGTGAGCATGGTATACACACTTTGTGCAGTTTTTTTTGGGAAAAGATTGTGTGGTTTACAATTTGCACCTCGTGGTGAATTGACATGTTTTTGATTACACAGCTTTCTAGTTAGTGAAGCTTCCAGATCTTGACCCTGGATGGTCTCCCCTTTACTGGTTCGACGACTTGGACGTGGCAATCAGCATCAAAAGTCTCCTTATTTGACTTTGTGTGTCCCTGTTGGTCAAACAAACATGTATGACTTACACGAGAGTTCCCCATTTTTTTGTTAAATCAAATATCTAGAAAAGTTTATGTTTCGTACTTGTTGCTCAATCAAGTTTTTCAGCTGTTATTAACCAATGTTATAGAATTAACATGATTCGATGTAGATAGAAGTTTCAGCAGGATCTAAAGCGGTTTTTTGATTTCCTTAGTGCGCAGAGAATGTCATCGATACACCTACAAAATCTTCGCAAATTTATAACATCACCGTGCAAGCATCAAATCATTTGTTATCAATGGTTATTAAGATAAACTGATGTCTTTGGAACTGAATTCACAATTTAAACAATTGGTCTTTCCTTACAATCTTGTCATTTGGATCAAAGATACTTAATTCTTAGAACTCAGAGGATCAATTTTTTGATACTTATTTCTTAATAGGTTAAAGATTTCGGTATCCTCATGGACCCAAGGCTTTAGTTTGACAAGCATATCTCCCCTTGCAAATCGAGCATCTGGTGCGCATTAAGCGCTGTTCAAAGGAATATAACATAACAAAGACATTATATGTTTGTTGTTATATAACAATAACTTTGTATATTTCTCTTGCACGACCGATTCTTGAATATGGTTCCGAAACACAGGATTCGTAAGGATATTATAGTTTCGGTGCATAACGAACTTTTTGCTCTTTGTAATTACTATTGGAAGTAGATGTCCTAACGGACAGTACATTAAAGTGGCCCAACGATACCAAGCACCGGCTTGTTAGCGACGGGACCCTAGCACAAAGCGACCCACCTCCCGCCCATCCGACCGAGGGGCGCACCGCGTAACGTGCGGTTACGATGATCGCGAATATGTAGACAAATGATATAACACATTTTTTTTAGAGAGCATGCAGAAGTGGTGCTATGTATTAGGTGGGAAAGATCGTTATATATTGAAGATAAGATCCAAAAAGAGTTATGGTGAGCATAGTAAGAATAGCAAGCTTGACGGGCTATTGGTAAAAAATTTCTAGTATTTCTAATAGGTACTGCAAAGTTCATTTGGTAAATTTGTATGGAGGCATTTATTTCACCATTTATTAGGTTGTGGAAAAAGGTTATTGCTAGAATAGTTCTACGGTTAGAAGGAGAGGGAAGATTTATTAGTAAAAGTCTACTGTGGTAAGCAGGTAAATTAATACTATTATCCCAGTTAAGACCCCGAAGGGCAAAGAGCAAAAATTGTTTTTGTTCCGATTCTATTCTATCCTGATGAATCCTGTATTTGGGATACCATATACAAGATCCATATTCGAGAATCGGTCGAACAAGAGACATACAGAGTTTTTTTGGTTTTTTTTTTATGTAGAGGTCGTCGAATTCCTTCGACCAGTGCTTAATGAACCCCAAGGCAACTGATGCTCGATTTGCTATTGAAGCTATATGCTTGTCAAGCTTAAGCTTTGGGTCCATTAGGATACCCAAATCCGCAACCAAATCAATCCGATCAAGTGGTTATCCAGAATATAGATATTAAACAAGTAAGAAGGCTCTAGTCGAGGAATCCCGACTAGACGATACCCTGATCCTTATACTTCACGCGTACAATCCGTGCTTGCAAGTATGTCTCTGTGTGTACGTGCATACTGCATACTGCATACACAACTTCAAAGTCCCATATCTCCGGTGTTTTTCAACTGAATTCAATAAAAACTTCACAGATTTTCATTATTTTGTTATATAATTCAAAGTTTTCCAAATTCAAGATTTTGTTGTTATCGATCCCATGTGTATATCGGAAACGGGAAGAGTTATCGAAAATCGAAATCGAATCGAAAAACAAACTTGTACTGCCTAGGGATTAGGCGAGCTTAAGTTCCAAATCTGGAGTCTCTAGCTCTTATAGTGTCTGAGATCGACGCGTTCATACATACGGACGGACAGACGGACGGACATGGCTATATCGACTCGGCTGTTGATGCTGATCAAGAATATATATGCTTTATGGGGTCGGAGATGCTTCCTTCTGCCTGTTACATACATTTGCACAAAACCATTATACCCTTTTTTCCCATTTTTAATGGGATCAGGGTATAAAAAGTGTAAATAATAAAGGTCCAAGGTGACTCCCTTGTGGAATACCAGAAGTGACCTGGACCGCTTTAGAAACTGAGCCATTAAAATAGACCTTCTGGCTTCTAAAAGTTAAATAACCTTGAATCCGAAGAATAAGATTATTGGGAAAGCCTTAAAGTTAAAGTTTATATATTAGAAGAAGGTAGTTTACAGAGCCTTACTGAAATCGGTGTAAATAACATCGGTATGCATTTTATCTTCAAAGCCCTTAACAACAATTGATGTGAATTCGAGCAAGTTAGTAGTAGTAGATCTTTGTTTTATAAATCCGTGCTGGCACGGTGAAATCATAGATTTACAAAGATGTTGAAGATGAGAGGTTATTAATTTCTCAAAAATCTTAGGAATAGCAGACAGCTGGGAGATACCCCTATAGTTTTGAGCATTCGATGTCTTTTCCTTTTTTATGCAAAGGAAAAATATATGACTCTTTCCAAAATTTTGGGAAAGAGCATAGCTCCACGGACAAACTAAACAATTTATGCAAAGTTTTAAAAACACCCAGAGCATAGTATCTAAGCACACAGCTTGGTATTCTATCAGATCCTGGGGAAAATGTGGGCTTAATAACCTAAAGATCACAAAGTAATGAACTCTGTGATTTCCGGTATGAAAATGCAATTTGAGCCATCAAGCTGATATAATAATATACAATATTTCTCTTTAAACCATTTATTTTAACTACAGTGGCTGTTACATAAATAGCTACTGTTTAAAACCAAAAAACTGTCGCTCATTTAGTGACTGCTCGGTGTATTTTTTCTGTAATACCTAGAATTTCCCCTAAAAAAAGAGTATAAGTTTTTATTGATACGATAATTGGACCATTAACATATTTTGTATTTCGGAAATAGTTGTAAAAAAAAACAAGTAAGAAGGCTCTAGTCGAGATATCCCGACTAGATAATACCCTGATCCCTATAATTTACGGGTACAGTCAGTGCTTGCAAGTATATGTGTGTGTGTGTGTGTACGCGCATACTGCATACAAAACTTCAATGTCCCATATCTCCGGTGTTTATTATCCGATTTCGATAAAAATTTCACAGATTGTCATTATTTTGTTTTATAATTCAAATTGTATCTCAAAGTTTTCCAAATTCAAGATTTTGTTGTTATCGATCCCATTTGTATATCGGAAACGGGAAGAGTTATCGAAAATCGGAAAGAAACTTGTACTGCCTAGGGATTAGGCGAGCTTAAGTTCCAAATCTGGAGTCTCTAGCTCTTATAGTCTCTGAGATCGACGCGTTCATACATACAGACGGACAGACGGACAGACGTACAGACGGACATGGCTATATCGACTCGACTGTTGATGCTGATCAAGAATATATATACTTTATAGGGTCGGAGAGGCTTCCTTCTGCCTGTTACATACTTTTGCACAACTTCATTAAAAGGACCTAAATTTTTATACCCTGATCCCATTAAAAATGGGAAAAAAGGGTGTAATGATTTTGTGCAAAAGTATGTAACAGGCAGAAGGAAGCATCTCCGACCCTATAAAGTATATATATTCTTGATCAGCATCAATAGTCGAGTCGATATAACCATGTCCGTCTGTCCGTATGTATGAACGCGTCGATCTCAGAGACTATAAGAGCTAGAGACTCCAGATTTGGAACTTAAGCTCGCCTAATCCCTAGGCAGTACAAGTTTGTTTTCGATTTTCGATAACTCTTCCCGTTTCCGATGTACACATGGGATCGATAACAACAAAATCTTGAATTTGCAAAAATTTGCAAGCACTGACTGTACGCGTGAAGTATATAGATCAGGGTATCATCTAGTCGGGATATCTCGACTAGAGCCTTCTTACTTGTTTATCCCTTGTTATATTCTAAAACACATTGTCACAAGATCAAAACGCAATAGTAAAGTGTTTGCATAAGTATATATAGACGTTATATCTATGAACTTTTTTCTTACTCCACAATTCTGTACAGATTTTTCTTTGAACCAATATAGTGTAGCCGGTTGGTTACCATACGTTGAGCTTAGAGCTTACAGAGAACCGGCTTCACAGGGTTCGTTTCCGAAATGAATTTCATCTGTACTTTTTATATGGCAATGACATTATATTCATTCAGCTTCGCATTACACCATTTTTGCACTTTTCTTTCCGACTCAAAAACAAAGTTTTTATTTTTATTTGATTAAAACCAAGTTAGTATATTCCCTAAACGTAGAGTATAAGTTTCAATTTATATGAAACCCATTTTTTTTTAGTTTTGTATTTTTTGAATAGTGAAAAGAACTCTCGTTATAGCTTTCTTTGTAAAAATCGATATGTTTACCACAACAGTAAATAAAAATAAAACTTTTAGTAGTTAAATTAAGAGCAGTGTTGAAAAAGAACGAAATCATCAAGAAATTTATATTGTTTTAAAAATCTCCTAGATAAATTGGATTACTTTGTTAGAAAGTCATAAACAAAAAACGCGATTATGTCTTGCTTTCTATTGTGTAAGAGTTTCATATTAATACGCGACTTTATTAAGTAAAAGTTTTATGAAAATATGAGCAATTTAAAAACGACCTAATTGTTCACTCTTTTCGTTATAGCATTTTTATTCTAAGTTTTTTCTGCAATTGCAAATGAAGACAAATCGCGTTTTCAGCAAAATCACTCTTTTGACTTAAGACAGTCTTTCGTAGGTAAGCGATAAAGATATGTTTTCTAAGACGCAGCGAACCTCTAGCGATATAATTTCTTAGCTAAGTCATGAAAGGACCATAAGTGCTCTCAAGGATCAACTTTTCGTAGGTAAAGCCTAACCAATCGATCAATATTATATCCGATTTTCAAAATAATATAAATTTCTTGTTTTCGGCATTATTGAACACTGCTGTGTATTTAAAGATCCACTATTAAATTTAAAATAAAAAAAAACGGTAACTCAGAACAAAATTATTTGAACACCTACTTTTATAAAGGTAGTTTTGGTGTACAATATTATTTCTACAGGAAATCAAATGGCTGTATTCATAAGCATGGCATCCATATTTGTGATGCAGGTGTTTTGTGACTCTAGCTGTACGAACGAACAGCATGACAGATATTACACAAATCAATAAACTGTAAACCATATCAAAGAAAATAAATACTTACTTAAAAAAAATACTGTAAGACCAGATGTTTTGTTTAGTTGGTAAAAATAAAATTGTTCAAAAGTGTGCTATTTTAAAATATATTTGTTTTTTCTTGTTTTTGTAGAAACAAAAAATAAGAAGAAATAATTTGGCTCAATTTGGTTGTACATATTATTTTTTTTTATTCAAAATCTACCAGTTTTATACAAAGTTAAATTCAAATTTAAAGTATCCTCTTAATATATAAAACTGCGTTTGGCCTTATAAATGTACTAATATTCTTATACTTATTTATAGTTGAACTTTATTTATATTATAAAGATTAATATATATAACAGAGTAGCCGTAAAAAAAAATTCAATTTTTGTGCAGCCCCCTTTAAAGTTATATTTTAACGAAAAAACACAAACTGCAAAACTAGTATTTTTTTATTTATGAATAAAAAATCGGTATTACAATAACTGTTTTTTGATATTTGTAAACAATAATTGAAGTCGAAGAGAAATCGAATCACTGGTCGCTTTTGTGGCAGTACAAATTTCGTTTTCTTGTCTTCAACAAAATCTTTTACGGCTCTTTTATAATATTTTTTACAATTTGTACAAAACTCCACACCTTTACTCGTATAAACATAATATCGCAAATCAGTGTCTCCGCGAGGATTTCAGGTCTTGTAAAATTTTGCTTTCTTTACTATTTTTGTCAACAAAATTATTTTAACGAAATTAAAAACTTTCAAAGGGTTTTTTTTTTCTTTTATATATAGCAAACAAATATTTTTCATGGAACTTAAAAAGATAATAGGTGTACCGGTTGATTCGTGTGGTTTTACAAAAGATGGCGTTACTTGATTATTATTTCGGGGAATCCCCTTTCCCAATATTCGTTGGAAAGCCACTGTCATATAGTTTGAGAATCATTATGTGTCATTGAGTTGAAGCGTCAACAACAATACTTTTTAATTAACTGAATATGTCCAGTTTCGTGCCAAATATAGTGTTTTTGCGGGGAGTTTTACTTCATTATTTCAATATGAAGAAAAAAGCAGCCGAAAGTCATCGCATTTTAGTGGAAGTTTATGGTGACCATGCTCTAGCTGAGGGAACGTGTCAGAAGTGGTTTGCACGGTTTAAAAGTGGTAATTTTGACTTGGAAGACAAAGAACGTCCCGGACAGTCAAAAAAGTTTGAAGATGAAGAATTGGAGGCATTGCTCGATGAAGACCCGTTACAAACGCAAAAAGAACTTGCGAATACACTTGGAGTCGCTCAGCAAACCATTTCCGATCGTTTAAAAGCAATGGGAATGATCCGAAAGGTAGGACATTGGGTGCCATATAAATTGAAGCCAAGAGACGTCGAACGCCGTTTTTCCACGTGCGAACAACTGCTCCAACGGTACAAAAAAAAAAGGCCACATGTTGCACAGCCGGTCAAAACATACTTAGAAACGCTGAAATGGGAAGTTCTACCCCCCCCGCTGTATAGCTTAGACATTGCCCCGTCGGATTACTATCTCTTCCGATCGATGCAACACGGCCTGGCTGACCAGCACTTCTCCAATTATGATGAAGTCCAAAATTGGATCGATTCGTGGATTGGCGCCAAACCGGTTGACTTTTTTCGAGATGGTATCCGTCAATTGCCAGAAAGATGGGAAAAAGTTGTGGTCAACGATGGGCAATACTTTGAATATTAAATTTGTAATCATTTTTTCGCAATAAAGCATTGATTTTCGAAAAAAAAACCACACGAATCAACCGGTACACCTAATAATTGTTGATTGGTTATTTCAGGCTATGGCATTAGTAATTTGACAAGAAAACAAACTTTACACTTAACAAAATTAAAGGATTGAAGAAAAGTTGAGTACAATGTATAGTGTCCCTTTACTTCAATAATTTTTTGAAGGCGTCTCGGTACTAAATTCACAAAACTTTTAAGACACTTTAAAGATACTCTTTTCCAAAAAAAAGTCACTTAAAATATCCCGTTCCGTCTGGTTTTAATTAACGAAACTGTTCTCTTGCGTTTCAAAGGAGACCATAAACACCAACAGTTTTCAAAAAACTTGTCATCATCCGGGCTTTGTGGCATGGACTTCATTGTCCGACTTCATTGTCCGGCTTCAAAATAAATAATTCCCTTAAAGATTATCTCCGGAAGGAAAGCTGTTTTTATTTCGGATACTCAAATATTTTCCTCGGTTCATTGAGTCTGTGATAGGAAAGAAGTCACCCAGGCAACACATCCCCAGAACATGAAAAAGCCTCCACCATGGGTCACTTTTTGACAAACGGGCAGTTTTTTTTTCCTTTGTACATTCTTACAAAAATTAGTTTTTCGATGATTATACACAAAAGAGCTTTCATCTGTCAATAGAACGCTTCTCCAGATGGCCACTCCTTGACGCTTGCTTGCCTGTGATATTTATGGATTCAATCTTATCACTGATTGGATTCTTGGCCATCAAATTGGCGGATCTGCAGGTTTTCAGGGTTTAAAAAAAATACTGTTTTTGTTGTACTGTTATTGCACAGATGTATTATATGTTCTGGATTTTGCGTATAACTTTCGCTGCGTTGTTTAGCGGCACTTAGCATTGCTAACTTTAATAATCACAAGAAGTTTTCGTCAAAATAAATATGCCCACCAGTCTAACTTACAGAATAAAACTTATACTTTATTTTCTAGAAGTTCAATAATCGTACTGGAATCCGAGATTGAAAAAATCAACAATAGATGGTAGACTTTCGTGCCCAACATTATTGTATTTAATAAAGGGAACGTTAAAGAGCCCGAAAGGCTTTAGACGAGATATCCCGACTTGAAGATGCTTCTCGGTGCTTCTCAACCCATTTCAATATAAGTTTCACAGATTGTCATTATTTATTCTAATGTTTCAAACGCCGTTTCCAAGTTTTTAAAATTTAAGAATTAATGTTTATATCGGCAACGAGAAGAGAAATCGACAATTTAATACAAACTGTACTGCGAGCTTACGCTACCTTCCTATTCCTTGTTCCTATTTTCGATTCTCTTGCTCTTAGTCTCTGAGATCGACGCGTTCATACTTACAGACGGACTTGGCTATACCGACTCGGCTGTTGATACTGATCAAGAATATAAATACTTTATGGGGTCGGAGATGCAGGCAGAACCTGTTTTACTTTCGAACAAGACCATTATTATTATATCATTAACCTTTTAACCATTTTGAATGGGTTCAGGGTATAACAAGTAAGAAAGGTCTAGTTGATAGCGTACAGCCAGTGCTTGCAAGTAGGTGTGTGTGTGTGCGTGTTTGTGTACGCGTATACAGCATACTTGACTGAACTTCCATATTCCATATCTCCGGTGTTTCTTAAGCGATCATAATGTCTGAAACGCTTTTTCCAAGTTTTCCAAATTTGTGATATACGCGTTCATACATACAGACGGACATGGCTATATGAACTCGAGAATTGATGCTGATCAGGAATATATATACTTTATAGGGTCAGAGATGCTTCCTTCTGCCCGTTACACACATTAGCACAAAAACATTTTACCAATTTTTTACCCATTTTCAATGGGTTCAGGTTATAAAAATAACACTAAATTTGCCAGTGACCGTTAATGTTTTGACATTATTGCTTTTTTAATGTCGATTGTCTGCCTTTAAAGCTCATTTGCCCATGTAGTAATGTATATAGCGGCTCAGCATAAGGTCTAGGCAGGATACCTATAAAGTTCTAATGTGAAAAAATCAAAATTTTTCACAGTGTGTAAAGATTTTCGTGTCATAGTGTTAACAACTACACAATTATTACGTGTAATTTTTTGGTCATGTTCTCTGCCTGTTCTCTGAACTTCGATGTAGATCTTATTGTCGGGACAGCCGGCGTCCGTTAAATAAGTTGATAGGGTTTTTAAGGCAATTTTCAGTATCTACGCTGGTAATTTTGATCATAGTTTACTTTTGTTTGCTTTGCTTTGATCTAGTTTTGCTGTCATTTGTTCAGCCTAATACATAAAATGAACCAGTCGTAAAAACATTATTGTCCTTGTTATTGATTTTTAGATTCAAAGCAAAAAAAAGACAGTTTCAAACGCTTATCAGGTAGATCATAAATGACTTATTAAACAGGTTTAAAATGACTGAATACAAAATTAACACTAACCATAACATAAACACATTTTGCATTCAATACTTGTCTCTGTATTAAAAAAAACATTTATAATTTCATTGACTTTAATTGAATATTTTAATATGAAGGGTATTTAAACACATTGAGCAGTTTGTGCGTTTCAGCAACGACAACCATCACGTGTTGTTGTTTTTTTTATTTTTGCGTTTTGCCTATTCCCGTTAGACGCACAGGCATGCATACGCAAAAAGACGGCCCAAGGCCACATGCAGCAGGCCAGCTGCAGACGATTTGCCTTGGACACCAATGAGCAATGAGAATGTTAACATACATACGTATATAGCTTGCTATTTAAGTGTTTACACAATGTGAAGATTTTTGATTTTTTCACTTTAGAGCTATATGGGACACACTGGTTGTTGGTTTTAATTTTTTTTTTTTCTATGTAATTCAGTCAGTTATCTCTTAAGCCCATTAGACAAAACTTAAAAAAACATTATCATTAACATAGAAACATTAAAAATACTAACAAAGGCACGAAATTCAACTGCCCAACATATGTTTCGATTCTTGCGTTTTTGGTGCATTTTCGTTGTGAAATTCGTATGAAATTCGTTTGTACAATTACTTTTAATTAAATTAAAAATTGCGCAGATCCACAAAAGTCCAAATTTTCTTGGCCATATCGCTTGCCAATGAGATGAAGAATGATTGTGGAATCACCATATCTTATTTATTATTTTTATTGTTTTAATTTTTACTTAAATAGAACAAAAAAATATTAATTTTATATATGTTTGTATATATATTAAAAATTCAGCAAAGCCAACCTTTTAATGCCTCGAAATACGTAGTATTAGGTTTCCTACATAAACAGACAGTGCCTTAACATACGACAAACTATGAACATTAAAGCAAAAACAAATTAAAATATGAAATATAAGAATCTAATTGGCATTAAGGGGAACTAGGAGCCGATCTGCAGAGCTCAACTTTTTTCTGTTAAGCGGGAGGGGTCTCTGGTTTTGTCAATATGTTTTACATAGTTATTGCGAAAAAGTTTAGTGCCAAGTCTGTAGTTATCTTAGCACCAATTGACCTAAAATACGCCAGGTGGTGTTTAAAATAGTTTGGAAATCACATATACTTTAACCGAGTATGACACACTTTATAAATCATTAATTTTCACGTGACTGATACGATTGAAATATACAAATATAAATTAAATTTTTTAAATCATCGTTGTTGAATACAAAGCGATGGCCATTGCAAGAGCAAGCTAGCTTCAAACATATTAAATCAGCAGTTAGTTTTAATTTGAAATCAAACAATTTTAGCAGCGCCGAACAGTTGCGTCATACACTTTTATTTTAATCCAATGTTTATCTAAAAATTATTCAATAACCTATTAATAATAATAAACAAAATTGCATTGGATTAAACCATATTTATTAGCTGTCACCCAAGAACCGTTGTTCATCCGTCATCGACACAATTGGAATTGATAAACGATATTGTAGATCAGTTGAAGTGGAATTGCGGTATTATACACCGATCTCACTACGCTGCATACTTCGGCAAGCTGCGATTGAACAATTGAGACGGTTTCACTAAAAAAGAGCTGCATTTACCTTTCAGAATTCGATTTTCGATTAAACACATTCACATACATTAAGAAAAGCTAAAAAGCCTGTTGTGTTTATGTTCCTACGACTTTTCTTACCTTTATTTATTCGTTTTTGTTTTAATAGTATTAATAGTATGAGTAACTAATAGTTATAAACAACAAAATTGCAATCGAATTCACCATATTTATTCAACGACTATGTAATGAATATAGACTGGAAAACAGAGCGCTCTTTTGCTTACCACAAAAATTTAGACCTGAACGTAGCTCGTGGGGAAGTAAATTTGCCTTCTGCTTTGTCAACTCCAATGAGAATCTTAAAGTTCATTGATTCTCATTGGCTCAAATGTGCGATTTGTCAGACGAAGATTAGTTGTTGCTATATTTCATTTTCTTGTTGTTGTGACAAAACTTGAGATTTTCAATTTTCGACTTTTAGTTCTATGTGCTTGCTAATGTCTCATATGGGAGGGTAGTATAGACTTTATAAGAACTTTGTCAAATTGTATGGCCAATCGTGAGTTTACACAAAGTGAAAAATGTTGATATTTTCACTTTAGAGATATATGGTTCACCCTGGTTGTTGTTTTTTAGTTTTTTAATTATTTTTTATAAGTAATTCAGTCAATTATATCTTAAACCTATAAAACAGAACTTAAAAAACATTAATATTAACAAAGAAACATTAAAAATACTAACACAGGAACTAAATTCAACTGCCACGAAAAGGTTTACGCACCTACGTTTTTGGTGCATTTTCGGTGTGCCTTTGTTAGTATTTTTAATGTTTCTTTGTTAATGTTAATGTTTTTAAAGTTTTGTCTAATAGATTTAAGAGATAATTGACTGAATTACTTATAAAAAATACAAATAAAAATTTTCCACAACAACCGCTGAGTCCCAGTTAGCTCTAAAGTGAAAATATCGGAATTTTTTGCCATGTGTAAACATTTAATTGTACACCATATAAGGCTTTCTGCATAAACAGACAGTGCCAAATACATACGACAAACTATGAGCAGTCCATACACAAAGCAAAAACAAATTCAAATACGGCTGCAGACCGAGAAGTATAAGAAAAGAAGAAACATAAAAATCCAATTGGTGGCATTAAGGGGAAACAAGAGCTCCGTTGCAGGGCTTAACTCTTTTCTGTTAAAATAGAGGGCGCTCTGTTTTCGCATCTGTTAAATTACATTGTCTTTGCTGTTTACGCATCTGTTATCATTACATTGTCTTCCAATGACTATGTAATACTACAAGACAGGATGATAGCTACCCCTCTTTGTTAACAGAAACGATAAAACCTGAAGTAAGCACCTCGGGAAATGAATTACGATATTGCGTGCGATGCGCCAGACGAAGATTTGTTGTTGCTGTACTTTCATTGTGCCGTTGTGTGGTGGCCGAAGTTGAGATTTTAAATATTCGACTTTTGCTTCTGTCTGCTTGCTATGCCTCAAATGGGTGGGTAGTATAGACTTTATATGAACTTTGTGAAATTGTATGGCTAATCGTGATGATACTTAACTATGACTTCTATCATACATGTACGTGTGTATATATTAGGAGTTAGGTAGATCATTAATGACTTATTGATTAGGTTTAAAATGACTTAATACCAAATTAACACTAACCATAAAATAAACACATTTAGCTTTCAAATACTTGTCTGTATAATAATATACATAAATAATTGCATTGACTTGTATTGATTGTTGTAATAATGGGTATAAAAACACATTGAGCAGCGTGTGCGTTTCAGCAACGACAACCGGCACGTGTTGTTGTTGTTTGTTCTTTTGCGTTTTGCCTTTTTCCCGTTAGACTCAGACACATGAATACACAAAACGACGGCCCAAGCCCATACGCAGCAGGCAAGCTGCAGACGATTTGCCTTCGACACCAACGAGCATACAAACACAAACATACATATGTATGTACATACTCATTGATCGGCAACAACAAACTTTTACAATACAAGTAAGAAGGCTTTCTGCATGTACAGACAGACCATGACCTACGACAAACTCTAAACAGCAAAGCAAAAACAAATCCAAACAAAACTCACATGCATACACACAAATACGGACCTAGGCCTAAGCCACCCTGAATCCGTTTGGCGATCGGCAAATCAACAACATTTAAAAATTAAAAAAACATTTGTTTTAAATGAAATAAATGTATGATTTATACATTACTTTGCCATCGGCAAAACATAATTTTGTATTTTCAACTTAAACATTTCTAGCAGCTATACCATTTTAGGCAAAATAACCAGCAGCCCAGCAATTCCAAAAGTATCAAATAATTAGTTTGCTTTTTATTTGAGATACTCTAAAGTTGCTTTTGCGTGAGCTCTGATAAAACATACATATGTATGTACATATGAGGTTTTCAGCAACCAGACAGTGCCGAATACATACGACACAGCATGAGCAGTCAATACACAAAACAAAAACAAATTCAAATATAGCGGCAGGCCGAGAAGTATACGTATACATGCACACGACAAGCATGAGCAGTCCATACACAAAACAAAAACAAATTCATACACGGCGGCAGACAGAAATGTATACGCAATGAACGAAAATACGAATATCGTTGGGAGAAATATACCGGGGAAATAGGTGCAATTGTACAGAGCTCGTTTACTAACTGTAAAAAAGAGGGGTAGCTATCTTCGCGTCTTTAGATTACATAGTCATTGATTGTCTTCGCTTAATTTCAAAGACTATCGAATAATACGGGAACCAGAGTACCCGATTTTTTAACAGAAAAAAGTTGCGCTCTGCAATGTAACTCCTGTTTCCCCTTAATATTTCCCCCAATCAGATTCTTATGTTTCTTCATTGCGTATACTTCTAGGCCTGCCGCCGTATCTGAAGTTGTTTTTGCTTTGTGTATGGACTGTTCATGCGTTTTCGTATGAACTTTTGTCACTGGGAGAAATGGGAAAAAGGGTATAATGGTTTAGTGCAAAAGTATGTAAAGCGCAGAAGGAAGCTTCTCCGACCCCATAAAGTATATATATATATTTTTGATCAGTATGAACAGCCGAGTCGATATAGCCAAAATGGTATCTAACGGGAATAGGCAAAATGCAAAAATAAATAACAACAACAACACGTGATGATTGACGTTGCTGAAGCGCACAATCTGCTCAATGTGTTTTAATACCCTTTATAACCATATTCAACTAAAGTCAATGAAATTATTAATGTATGTTTTTAAATAGGGACAAGTATTTGAATGCATAATGCGTTTATTTTATGGTTAGTGTTTATTTAGTATTCAGACAATTTAAACCTGTTCAATAAGCCATTTATGATCTATCTGATTCCAAATATATTCATAAGCATATAGGATGGAAGTCATATTTAAGAATCTCACGTTTTGCCATACAACTGCACAAAGTTCTTATAAAGTCTTTACTACCCTCCCATGAGAGGCATTAGCAAGCAGATAGAACCATAAGTCGAATATTTAAAATCTCAACTTTGGTCACTACACAACCGCAAAATTAAGTATGGCAACAACTAATCTTCGCCTGACGCATCGCACAGTTTGAGCTAATGAGAATCCATGTACATTAAGATTCTCATTGGATTTGACAAAGCAAAAGGGAAAATTATTTCCCGACGAGCTACGTTCTAAACTTTTGTGGTAAGAAGAAGAGCCCTATGGTTTCTTCTCAGGTATAATATATACTCATTGACTAAAATGTTTTTGTTTTTCTGCTAAAGTTCTGTTAACGCAATATGCTCATGTTAACTTAAAATAACAGTTGTTAATCAGTCACCTACTCAATTGGAAATGCTAAACACGATTCCCATTGCGCAGGCAAGAATCAAATACAAACCGATGCTTCATATCTTAATTCAAAGCAGCATTCATTTTCAGTTGTAGAATCAGGGTATAATTGGCACCTTTTCTAAGTGCAGAGGACACTGAAAAAAATTAAACGGCGACAAAAACCTTCAAATGAGTCTGAGCCGAGCTGGCGGGTTTATCAATTAATAATGTATTTTAGAATTTACATGTATATTTAAAAAAACAAGCGCAACTTGTTGAAAATAAAAGTGTTTACTGTTATGTTAAATTACACAAACCCATTCCAAATTCCATTAAATTTTCAAACTAGAAACCAGGCACTAAACATTTTTGAACATAGTTAAGCTAATCTCACATCAAGGGAAAAATCTTTTCGTAAACTGATCTTTTTTTGTTTTGAAGTTTATTTCTCATCATAAAACAACTTTTTAAATTTAAAAAAAGTCTATCTCTGAGAAATCCGTGTTGAATTTACTAAGCCTTACTTTTAAAATGGTAAATTATTGAACTGTATAATAGTAGTTCATATTCGGAATCAGCACGCCAAGAACCTTTAAAGGGGTGGTCTGATTTCTAGCTTAATATCTTGATGGCCCTATGCTATTTACTACACTACGCACTAAACAAACCGAACAAAAAAAAAAACCAAAAACAAAAGGTACGGTAACATAAGCAGGCAAGCATAAAATAAATTAATAAATAGTACAATAAAACCTCTTTTAACCGACACGCCTATTGGACGGACAACCCTCCCTGTTGCGTGGACAATGGCTCAGAAACAAAAGTATATATAAGGCAGACACCCCTCTTAAGCGGACAAAAATTGCTCTACGGTCGGTGTCCGCTTTTTACTGTATTTGTAGTAATGATACATAAGAATTTCGAAATTAAATTAGAGTTTCTAACTAATAAGGAAAAACAAAACCATGGACACGACCATATCAAATCAAGCACAAAAACTCCGCTTGAGCAAACGGTTAGGTGCTAGGAAAAATAAACAGTTTTAGCTTAAAACCTAAATTCAATCATATTGAACAAACTTGGTGGAGATTTTCAATAAACAATTTACAAAATACACAATATTTAAAAACAAAAACAATACATAAGTACCTAAATAAATAAAAAATTAAGCTGTGTGTCAAATAGCTCAGTGCTCAGCACTAACAAAAACTTTAATACCTGGTTGCAAATGATGGAACTTGATTTTTTGAATAATATAATTGAGTATTAAATGTGTCAAAAATTATTTTATTATTGCTACCACAGATACCGTTATGCAGTTGGAACACAGGTCAACAAACTTCAATGAAATATTTTAATTAAAAACCGGACCATACTTTCTTGATGGTTGAAGACGTGCTGAATTCGACTCTGAAAAGCCCGTCCAGTTTTGGAGTTATAAGTATATAATATATATATATAATTTTA
The DNA here is from genome assembly GCA_035044465.1 of Scaptomyza tumidula. Lineage (NCBI taxonomy): Eukaryota > Metazoa > Arthropoda > Insecta > Diptera > Drosophilidae > Scaptomyza > Scaptomyza tumidula. The sequence goes on along the minus strand of JAWNNW010000257.1, from coordinate 161,265 downwards.
TTGGCAAATTTAGGATCAGGTCAAGAGCCTTCAGAAAAATATAGTCTGGTTTAAAGGTAAAAACTGTAGTTGTTGTGTATGCATGCGTTCGGAGTTTTATATTCTTCTTACTCTTTTTGGAGTTGGCCTATTATTGTTTTAAGTGGTTTATAAATTCTAAGTCTGTTTAAAAATAATGAGTAGATTTGATGTGGTAGTGGAGAAACTAAGTTTCAGTCGTGTACTGAATACTGAGCTATTTAGACCTTATAAATAAACATTGTGGCTAAAGTGAAGGCAATAACATTAACTGCTATTGCGCATATTACAACACAAGCGTTAAACTCCCACTATTGGCTCTCACTGGATGTTTTCGTTTGTTTGGGTATCACTAAAACCGTCTGATGTGGCACTGGCGTTTCCGTTGCTGCGGCCGTTTCGTACTCACTCTTGATGTTGACCAGCAGCTGCTTTTGCATTTGATGCTCCAGCATTATGGCATCCATTTGTCGCTCGAGCTTAGGCAACAGCGCGCTGCGCTGCTGTTGCTGCTGCTTGTAAAGCGTCTGCGCCTCCTCGCCCATCGTCACCAGCTTTGTGTCTAGGCTACAAAGTGTACTCGAGAGCGCAGCCTGCAGCTGGTTCGGTGGCAGAACTGCATCTGTTGATGGCTTTCTGGTTGCAGCTACCTTTGGCGGTGTAAGTTCGAGACTGTGTGGCACACTGTTGCGTGACGCATGGGTCTGCGTCTGCGATGTGCTGCTATGCGCATCATCGGGCAGCTCCAAACTACTTGCACTTGTTGGTGATAATGTGGAAGTCTCGCTTAGACAGCAGCTCAACTTGCGTATGGCGCCGTTATTGACAACAGTGCGCTCCCGCTGCTTCTGCTGTTGCTGCTGATATTGCAAATTTCGCGCCGATGTAACATTTACTACACTGACTGATTTGGAGATTGAATGTTTAACGTCGCCAGGTGGCGGCGGCACCAGGGCTAACTGTGCGGGCGACGGTGCTTGGTCTTCCAGTGTTAATATGTTGCTGCTGGAGGCGGGCGAGCTGCAGTAGATATCATCCAAAGCATCCACATTGGTTTCGCCGATATTGGACGCTTCCCCGTTGTCGCTAGCGCTCTTTTGCAGATTCTCAATAAGATAGAGCACAATGCGTTCCAGCTGCTGTGGCGCTCTAGAGGCAGGCAGATCAGGACTGGTGTGTGTGGGTATGTCTGCCTTAATAATTGTAGAGAATTTGTTCTTCATCTCTTGCACCTTTAGCTTGCCAGCCTGTTCATCCAGCAGCGTATTCACGCACAGAAACGAGTGTACCTTGTTTGTGCCTTTGTCAATCTCCAAAAAGCCCTTCGATTGCAGGTATATAAAGTGACCATTACGCGATAGCAAACGATAGCAGCTCTCGCCATAGTCATTGTTCATATCATACATTTGCCTCAACGCAACAATTACCCAGCGCACATCATCCAAATGCATAAAGCTGAACGGGCTCAAGTTGCGAACCTGAAAAAAAAATGTATTAGTTTTTACTAATTCATTTACACATGGTGCACATGACTATTATGAGCTTATGCAAACACGCATTAAGTGTCAAATAGAAGATCATATTTAAATTGTACTTTAAGCCATGAGTATTCACGAAGGCAGTCCAACACGAAGTGACCAAAAGGGGATTAGAAATATACCGTGAAAACTTCCTTTATCTACATTACAACTAGTCACATACATTTTGTAAACACGCGTGGGACAGTGTTGTTTTAAAAAGATTGATTTTTTATAAAACAGGAGATGATATGAAGATTTTTCTGCAATGTGCACAATGCCACAACAGAAAATAAAACAAGAAAGAAGGCTCTAGTCGAGAAATCGCGAAATCCTTTACCCTATACTATCTTGGCTATATCGACTGGACGGTTGATACTGATCAAGAATTTATACACTTAATGGGGTCGGAGAAGGTTCCTTCTGCCTGTATCATTTGCACAAAGCCATTATATTATTTTTCCCATTTTTAGTGGGTTCACAGTAAAACAAGCAAATTTACTTTATTTGAAAGCAAAATAACCAACAGCCCAAAAATTTTACATGATAATTTTTAGAAGAATTTCAATTGGTTTGCTAATTCTTTCGAAAACACTCTTAAGTTACAAGAGTAAGGGAATGGAAACATTAATATGTGTTTATGCATCGAAATAGGAATTAGGCTTTCAGCATTAAATGACAGTGCCCAAAGCACATGAGACAAAGCATGAGCTGTCAATACACAAAGCAAAATCAGATCCAAACATAGCGGCAGTCCGAGAAGATAAGCGAAATTATCGTAAATTATCAAAACATGCTTTAAGGCGAAAACTTCACTTGGCTCGACCCATTTTAAGAATTTTCCACATATACAGGAAGAATGGGAAATCCGTTTGAGTTGTATAACAATCAAAACGTATATAATGTACTTAGAAATGTGCAAAATTATAATTCGAATTGTCGATTGGAGCTTATGAGGCTTTTCAAGGACGCACAAAATTATCAAAATCCAACAAGTCGTTGAAAATTAAGTTTTAAACAATGTAATTGTGGACGTAGATGTACTAAACGAGGCAGTACATACAAGTGGCCCAACGATACCAAGCACCGGCTTGTTAGCGCGCGGACCCAAGCATTAAGCAACCCACCTCCCGCCCAACCGACCGAGGGGCACATCGCTTACCGTACGATTACGATGATCGCGAACATATAGACAAATGATACAAAACTACTATTTTAAGCGAGACACTAGAAGTGGAACCATCAAATAATTTATATAGCTCATTATATATTGAGCATAGGATTCGGAAGGGGTTATGTATGGCGTAGTTAGTATTGCAAGTTTGAAGGGAAATTGGTAAGAAATTTATGAGATGAAAAAAAAAAATATATATATATATATATATATATATATATAGGGTCCGCCAAATAACTTATTATTTTTTAAATTAAATAATTTTCAAAAATAATTATCTGTCAAATCAAACATGAAAACATTCACGAAATAAGCACTAGTTGAAAAAAAAACGATAGATAGCGGACACTTTATAATATGTATATAATTATTACATTTGCAAATCATTGTTTTTTATTTTCTACTAGAATTTCTTTAGCAGCAGTTCAAAGTAAAATAACTAGCAGCCCAATTAGTTTGCTAATTCTTTCTAAAAATGTTTTCGAATTAACAGTTGAAGGGCGCCCTGGAATCTCCTCTTGTATATTTACATTCTTATTGGGCAATACGGCACTAGCTTCCATATTTAACAACTCTGGATTATGTATGGGAAATCTGCCCAATATTCAATCCAAAGGTCTGCATCAATTTTGTATCCGTTTCGACTCGAAATTTAGAACAGGCTTGATTGCACTTAACCATAGCTGACCATAACACCTGGTTATAATTTGCAGCGCTTAGCATTGTGTCTTTATGAAAAAGACAAGGACAGCAATAACAAATTATTTTCATGCACTACTTTTTCGTGTTCGTTTTTCATTTTCTCAAACTCTACTGAACAATTTGTTGTTGGAAATTATCATTACCTTAAAATTAAATTATTTAGTTCGAGAAAACGAACTAAATTGGCGACCGTCTTGGAATGAATATGTTTCTAAAATTGAAAAAGTATCAAATAATGCCAGCAGCAACATAACTAGCATCAAAAGAAAGAACAAAAGACACAATAATTATCAGTTCAGATTGATTGTTATCATTTTAATGGTTCACACCTACAGTGGATCACAGCTTATTTTATATAGGCAGAAACAAATTCGGAAATGGCTGTAACTTGCAAACTATTAAAGATGTCGAAAAAAAATTAAGCGCCTTTTTTTTATAAGAATTAATTTTAAAAAAAGTACCCTAATATAAAAAAAAAACGCGTTAAATTAAAATAAGTATTTGTCGTCGCCTCCTCTTTGGTAAATAACAGCTCTCAATAATTTTTCCTTTGAGCCAACCAATTTTACTGTTGTTTCAGGAACTTTTTTTTGTCATTTTTGTGTATTGACAGTTTTTCGTTTTCGAATGGCAGTGTCCAATATCGCCTCCAAATGTAAAACAAATGATTGTGGCGGTGTTATAATAACATGAAGAATTTCCAGATTCTAGATTGTACAATACCAAACTTATGCATTGGTTAAATAACCCGACAACGAGAAGGACAAACATCAAATCATTCGCACAGTCGAGGAAAAGTTGGTTGAGAGACTAGGGAGGAGCTAGGCAAGAGTTGTAGCCTGGGAGTTGTGTAACAGGTGCTGCGTCTACATGACTTTAATGATCAAGTAGCACCACACAAACCGTTTATATAGTATACGAAAAATCTGTTATAAGTTTTAATTGGATAAGGTATTCTCAAAATGCTTAAGCTTAAATAGCACAATGCCACTTTAAGCTTATTTTTTGCGTGAGCATTCCAAATGTTCGCGGAATAGCGCCGAATTTAACAGATTAACAAAATTTAATAACAGTTACGGAGCATAGGAGGAAGCATATCCAACCATATAAAGAATTCATATTGTTGATTAGCATCGCGAGTTGTTTTTATGCATACCTCAGTTTTTGAGCTATCGAGCTGTAACTATGGTCAAAATCTTCTTTTTGTTGCAATTTGTATAAATCGGCCAAACCGAACCATTATATCATATAGCTGCAAAACAAGATTTTTAAAAAGAAATCCCGACTAGATGATAGCCTGAACCCTATACTTAACGTGTACAGATTTTCTTGTTATGGATGTGTATATCGGAAACGGGACGAGTTATCGAAAATCGAAAACAAACCTGCACTGCCTAGGGACTAGGCGAGCTTATGTTCAAAATCTGAATTTTGGGTTCAGGGAATAAAAACAATTGACTTTGCAAGTGCCTGTAATATTCGGCACGCAGAGAATAGCTCTCTTACTTGTTTTTATACCCTGAACCCATTAAAAATGGGTAAAAAGCATATAATGGTTTTGTGCAAAAGTATATAACGGGCAGAAGGAAGCATCTCCGACCTCATTAAGTATAAATATTCTTGGTCACCATCACCAGCCGAGTCAATATAGCCAAGTCCGTCAGTATTGTCTTGTACTGTCTTAAAGTTAATAATTATCAAATTTTCCCGATTTTTTAAGCTCATTTGACTGAAACCTTCTTGATGAAACTTTTTTCGTAAAATTAAAAGTCGTATTTGGATTAAATATTTTTGGGCTCACTTACCTCATCTTTCATGTATCCTGCCACGATGCCAATGCGCTGATCACAGTCAATTATGCTGCCGTCAATGAGATGCCGCGTGCGATACTCCAACTGATACGGCTCCGGCTGGCGGCACATTAGATTTAAGCATGTGGAATCTTCGCGCATTATGCGTGCCATGGCCACCAGGACGATATCATTGCCACTTATGCCATGCAGCGCTGCCTGTGCGATCGCATCGTGTTGGGGCAGAGATGGTAATGTTGTACTTGTTGGTGCTTTTGCCGCCGCGGCAGCGATCATATTGTTATGTCGCGAGCGCCGTATTAGTTGCGATACGATTGGATAATTTGGGGACCCGCCACCAGTCATTGATGAGTCGCTGCGCCGAAAGCAGCCATCAATTTTTACTACCTCATAGTGTCGCGTAGCATCGGCGCGCGTTGAAGCTCGCGCCAGACGAACGGTGAAACAGCGTCGATCGGCGCGCAAACGCTCATCGATGGCCGCTAAATGCGCGACAGTTTGCGGGCTCGGCGTGCGAGTCTGTTGATTCTCCAAATCCTGATCCTGTTCTTGCTCAACAAGTTCCTCTTCGTCATCATCGCTGGCCGACGTTGACTGCAATTGTGAGTGCTGTTGTCTTCGTTGCTTATAAAATAGCGTTTCAATGTCACGTGGTACTAGCTGTTGGCGTAGCAGCGCCTGATCATCGGGATGCGTTATCTGCAGCAGATTCTGTCCATACAAATCTGATTGACAATGGCCCAGCAGCTGTTCGACGCTACCTGATATAAGAACAATCTGCCCATTGCAGGTAAGCGTGATGAATATACTATCAAGCAACTGCATTAATGTTTCCGTTATTTGCGGCGAATCTCCAGCAACGACACATTTTTTATTACCTATTTCTCCGCCTCCGCCACCGCCCATACTATTGCAAGCGGCTTTTACGTTAAGCCTTCGACGATGTCTAGTCGCCGATTTGCCAAAGACGTACTGTAGCCGGAGGCCGTGCGTTGCAAAGCGCAATACAGCGGTTTTATCTAATCGTCTCGTTGACTCGGCCGCGTGAGGCACCATAGTGGCCAGCTCCTGAATGCTGGCATTAAGCTTGTCCCGCCGCTGTTTCTCGGCAAGGTTACGCGCCTCTCGTCCACTGGAGGCGCTGATAGAATCTCCAGTGTCTGTATCAGTCGCTATCATATCAGTCAAGCAGCCGCTGCTACCGTTTGCTGTCGCCGCAACTACCGCTGCCATTGTCATAGTAATTATCGTGTGTTCGTAGCGTGTTGATGGCGTTATTGTTTTATGTTTATAACTTCGCCTTTATCCATATATTTGTTGGTGTTATTTTATAAAATTTAATAATATTAAATGGCTGTCTACGGAAAATTGTCACTCTCCATAACTTGGCGGCAGATGCCGTAGCCTCTCTATGTTGCCTGTTTGCGTTTTTTGTTAATAATCACTAGTTGTTTTTTTTTTTTTGTTAAGTTTTTAAGACCTTGACGTCGTGTTAATTTTGTTGTTGTGTTGCAGTTTGGGCTATTTGCGCGGTTCTGTCCCTCTTTTATTCAGCAAATTTTTTGATTGCGTTGCGAACCTTAATCTCTAAGTTTATTATTATTAATATTGTTTTCGTTGTTTTTGTTTGCGTTGGGTTTTCTGTAAGGTGCAGAGCTGTTGCAAACGAATTAATGTTGAGAACAGGCAATAACACAAAGTATCGCACACACTATTTTTACTATTTTGTTTATATTAGTGATTAATTGTTTATAAAATAATTATGTGCTCGTCTACTTTTGTGGCAAAACAAATGTATCGATATATCGATAATCTCAGCTAATTGTTCTCTCTGACTTTTCTAAGCTTCAATTATTTTATGGTAATTATCTATCTATTAAACATGTTTTATGCTCTGTTCAAAACTTTTAATTTAATTTAAAAAGCTCGTCTCACGGTTTTGGAATCAGATTTCGCTATAAACCAGACCATAACGATGACATCACGGTTCCGATAATAATTTAATCACACATAACACGCACACACATCCAAACATCATCATATGTGATTCTCTTCTTCTTTCGGTAGTTCCACACTTCGAACATTTGCTGCTGGCACGTGAAAGCAACAGACGACGCAGCAATACGACGAACAACACAAACGTAAACTATTTAAATTCACAAACGTGTTACTGGATAATTAAGTTTATATAGTCAATTCAACAGTAGGTCACATACACAAACTCCTTAAACATGTCAAAAATTCAAGGTAAGCAGGACAGTTTAGACGCCGATAAAGAGCAGCCAGACAAAGTAAAGGAGAAGAAACAGCCGCCCATGAAAGGCAAAAAGGGAAAACGGGCTGTTGGTGGCGGCGGCGAGTCAAGTGATGATGGATCCCATAGCAACAACATGTTAAGTAGAATTGCTGACGTTGATGATCTTGAATGCACAAAGTCTATGCAAAGCAAGCAGCAACAAAAAAAGGCAGGGAAAAAGGGTAAAAAGGGTAAAACTAACCACGATTGGAGTGATGACGAGGAGCCGGTGAAGTCACTTCGTAAAGCCACAATCGATGGCTCCGATGACGAGGCAGTAGCTATTGACAGCGCAAAAAAGACACAGCAGCAGGGAAAGAAAAGTAAGAAGAACAACAAAAAGAAAGCGAAAGCTGGTTTTAGCGATGATGAAGATGTGCAAGTGAATAACGACGATAATGAGGAAGAATACGAGGAGGTGGTATCCATAGCTAAGCCGGCAGCCAAAAAATTTAAAAAGAAGAAGCAGTTTGTGTCTAATAAATTTGCTGTAAGTGAAGATGATGATGTTGAATATGACGAGAACTTCGACGTTAACGAATACAAGGATGATGGGGATCTGGATGAATTGGTGGAGCAAAAGGAACTAGGAGAGGAAAAGCCAGAAGTGAACACATTTGAGCAACAACAGCAAGAGCAAAAAACAAAGTTCGAATTGAGTGATAGTGCTGACGATGAAGCCGTGAACGATGTAAAGGAATCATTAAATACAATAGTTTCCGCCGTTGAGCTTAACACTAAAGCAATATCTGAGCCAACGGATATAAAAGAGTCCGCGACCACGCCCATATCTATATCCGAAGAGTCGTCTGCAGCAGTAGCCGAGTCCAAAGAAAATAAAATGTCGCATAAAGAGAAAAAGAAGCAAAAGAAGCAACAGGAGTATAATCGAATAATGGAGCTTATTACGAAAAAGGGTGGCACTGGTCACTCAGATCTAGATAATAATTTCACAATGTCGCAAGTGCAAAAGAGCGCTGGACAACAGGCTGCGCTTGAGCATGCCGTTGACATTAAAATTGAAAATTTTACAATTTCGGCTAAAGGTAAGTTTTTTTTTTTTTTTTAATCATATCGAGCCCTTACCGCGAAAAAAAACGAAAGCGTTGCTTATTCGAAATTAATTTTATTATAAGAATAAGTAGTAAATAGTCTTCCCCACCATTTTTAAAAAATTTATAAAAATTCAAAACTAAAGCGGTTAAAAAGTTTCATCAAAGTTCACCAAAAAGGAAATCAAAAAGGGTCCTTTTGTAAAATTTTTTCAATATCTCTTAGAGTTTGCAAATTACAGCCATTTGCAACTTTTTATTCCTGTACAAAATGAGCTGTGAGCCACTGTACATATTCATATACATATGCGATAGTAGAATAGTTATGGGTGATAGTAAAAAATGTCGTAGTTGAAAATTAAAAATAAACTTTTGTCATTTTTGCAGGTAATGATTTGTTTGTGAATGCTAATCTGCTGATTGCCCATGGGCGTCGCTATGGACTGGTGGGTCCAAACGGTCACGGCAAGACTACGCTACTTCGTCATATAGCCACGCGCGCCTTCGCCATACCGCCCAACATTGATGTCCTGCTGTGCGAACAGGAGGTTATTGCAACAGACAAGACAGCTATTGACACCATATTGGAGGCAGATTTAAAACGCACCGAAATGCTTAAAAAAAGTGAAGAGCTGGAAAAACAGTTTTCCAGTGGTGATATGTCCGTTCAGGAGGAGCTGAACGAAACATTTGCTGAGTTGAAAGCGATCGGTGCGTACTCTGCAGAGGCTCGAGCGCGTCGCATTTTGGCAGGTCTAGGCTTCAGCAAGGAGATGCAAAATCGACCAACAAACAAATTCTCAGGTGGATGGAGGATGCGTGTGTCTCTCGCTCGCGCTCTGTATTTGGAACCGACATTGCTTATGCTGGACGAACCGACGAATCATTTGGATCTAAATGCTGTAATTTGGCTGGACAACTATTTACAGGGCTGGAAGAAGACACTGTTAATTGTTTCTCACGACCAGAGTTTTTTGGATAATGTATGTAACGAGATAATACACCTGGACCAGAAAAAACTGCAATACTATAAGGGCAACTACTCGATGTTTAAGAAAATGTATGTGCAAAAGCGACGCGAGATGATCAAAGAGTATGAGAAACAGGAAAAGCGTATTCGTGAACTTAAGGCACATGGCCAGTCAAAAAAAGCAGCCGAGAAGAAGCAGAAGGAAACGCTGACACGAAAGCAGGAGAAGAACAAATCCAAACAGCAAAAGCAGGACGAGGACGATGGCCCTCAAGAGCTACTCGCGCGCCCCAAGGAGTACATTGTCAAATTCCGCTTCCCTGAGCCCTCGCAGCTGCAGCCGCCTATTCTGGGTGTTCATAATGTCACGTTTGCTTTTCCTAATCACAAGCCCTTGTTTGTTAAGGCCGATTTTGGTATTGATCTGACTAGTCGCGTTGCTATTGTGGGCCCGAACGGAGTAGGTAAATCAACGTTCCTCAAGCTGCTGCTTGGAGAATTGGAGCCGCAACAAGGAGAGCAGCGAAAAAATCATCGCTTGCATGTGGGGCGCTTCGATCAGCATTCAGGCGAACATTTAACCGCCGAAGAATCTGCAGCTGAATATCTGCAGCGCCTGTTTAACTTACCCCATGAGAAAGCACGCAAAGCGCTGGGTTCTTTTGGGCTAGTCAGCCATGCACATACAATTAAAATGAAGGATTTATCTGGTGGTCAGAAGGCGCGTGTAGCTCTTGCCGAGCTTTGCCTTAGTGCGCCAGATGTGCTTATTCTCGATGAGCCTACCAATAATTTGGATATTGAATCCATCGATGCCTTGGCCGAAGCTATTAACGAGTATGAAGGCGGTGTCATTATAGTATCTCACGATGAACGTCTTATACGTGAAACGGGTTGCACGCTTTACGTTATCGAGGACCAAACGATTAACGAAATTGATGGCGAATTCGATGATTACCGCAAGGAGGTACTTGACTCTCTTGGTGAAGTGGTCAACAATCCCAGCGTTGTAGCGAATGCAGCTGTGCTGCAATAGCCCACCACCAAATGTATCCTTTTTTTCTAAATATTAAAAAAACTTCACCAGGCCTTTTAATTATGGAAACCAGACACCATTGAAGCATATGTTTATTAAATTGAAAAATAATTTAATGTATATAAAATCAAAATAAAAAGAGTGAATTTAAAACTATATGGCTAAGGATCACGTCTCCCTAAACTGAACTTTTATTTAGCCATAATTATAAAACTGATTCACATTCGTCAGCAAGTGGGTCATCGTGTTGTAGCTGTCTATGTCGAAGTCTGTGTTTTGGCCGCTGTATTCTATAATCTATAAATCAATTAATAAATAATCATAGATTTTCGTCATTCCAAATATAAACGTAAATATAAAAATAATATATTCACTTCTTTGGCGCGTATGAAGTCAGCAGCGTTTGGATTGCCAATTATTTCTACCCAAGCGCCGGGTGTTGCTTCCAAGTCGCTAGGCAGGCTGACGCGCAGCTTGTGGTTATCCGTACTGTTCGCCAAAAGTGTTGTGCCGGCTACGCTCTCTACGCGTGCCATAATGCTTACGGTTTGACCGGAAAACTGCTTAAGCATGCCACCATTTACAAGAGTACGAGGCTCGAAATGCGTATTCATTTCCACAAATTTTAATTTTGAATGTGCGTTTATAGCAAATGAGGCTGCAATGAATAAAAAAAGAAGCGCATATTCAAAACGATAGCTGCTATTCATATATATCGATGGTATTTCGTTGACAGTAAGCGTACTATCGCAATTAACCAGAACATTTTAAAAAGGTGGCACCAACGATAATGGAATATACAAGATAGGATTCCAGAGGCTGTTATTTGTTAACAGAAACGATAAAACCTGTAAGTAAGCACCTAGCACGTATTACGATATTGTTGAATACGATATTGCGTCCGATGCGCCAGACGAAGATTTGTTGTTGCTGTATTTCATTGTGCCGTTGTATGGTGGCCAGACGAAGATTTGTTGTTGCTGTATTTCATTGTGCCGTTGTGTGGTGGCCGAAGTTGAGATTTTAAATATTCGACTTTTGTTTCTGTCTGCTTGCTATGCCTCAAATGGGTGGGTAGTATAGACTTTATATGAACTTTGTGAAATTGTATGGCTAATCGTGATAAACTTAACTATGACTTCTATCATACATGTACGTGTGTATATATTATGAGTTAGGTAGATCATAAATGACATATTGAACACGTTTAAAATGACTTAACACAAAACTAATACTAACCATAAAATAAACACATTTAGCTTTCAAATACTTGTCCGTGTATTAAAAATATTCATAAATAATTGCATTGACTTGTATTGATTACTGTAATAAAGGGTATAAAAACACATTGAGCAGCGATTGCGTTTCAGCAACGACAACTGGCACGTGTTGTTGTTGTTTGTTCTTTTGCGTTTTGCCTTTTTCCCGTTAGAATACACAAAACGACGGCCCAAGCCCATACGCAGCAGGCAAGCTGCAGACGATTTGCCTTCGACACCAACGAGCATACAAACACAAACATACATATGTATGTATGTACATACTCATTGATCGGCAACAACAAAATCTTACAATACAAGTAAAAAGAATTTCTGCATGTACAGACAGACCATGACCTACGACAAACTCTAAACAGCAAAGCAATAACAAATCCAAACAAAACTCACGTGCATACAAATACGGACCTAGGCTTAAGCCACCCTGAATCCGTTTGGCGATCGGCAAATCAACAACATTTAAAAATTAAAAAAACATTTGTTTGAAATGAAATAAATGTATGATTTATACATGACATCGGCAGAACATAATTTTGTATTTTCAACTTAAACATTTCTAGCACCTATACCATTTTAGGCAAAATAACCAGCAGCCCAGCAATTCCAAAAGTATCAAATAATTAGTTTGTTTTTTATTTGAGATACTCTAAAGTTGCTTTTGCGTGAGCTCTGATAAAGACATATGTACATATGTATGTACATATGAAGTTTTCGTTTTAAAAACGAACCAAGGCCACATGCAGCAGGCCAGCTGCAGACGATTTGCCTTCGACACCAATGAGCTTACAAACACAAACATACATATAAGTACTCATTGATCGACACAACAAAATTCACTAGAAAGTAGGCACCAGTGGAGAAATCGCGACTAGACGATACCCTGAACCCTTTACTTCCTTCTGCCTGTTACATACTTTTGCACAAATCAATATACCCTTTTTCCCTTGTTAGTGGGTTCAGTCTGTAACAAGCAAATTTACTTCAGTCCATACACAAAACAAAAACAAATTCATACACGGCGGCAGACAGAAATGGATACGCAATAAACGAAAATACGAATATCGTATGAGGGAAAATAGGTGCTATTGTACAGAGCCAACGATAATGGAATGAACCTAGATAGGAAACCAGAATATCGTATCGTATTTACAAAAAATTGCTGAGCCCTGTAAGCTGGCTCGTGTTCTTCTTCTTATACTTCTCGGCCTGCTTCTAATTGGAATTCGTTTTTGCTTTGTGTACACGCTTGTCGTGTGCAAGTATACGTATACTCTCGGCCTGCCGCTATATTTGAATTTGTTTTTGCTTTGTGAATGGACTGCTCATGCTTGTCGTGTGCATGTGTGTATCTCTACGAGAATGTAAAAATAAATAAATGAAATTGAAAATGAATTAAACAAATCGTTACAATTAATTAATTTTAGTTCTACGTTAGTTTTAATACATCAAACCCTCGTAATGAAAAATCTTTTTCCTTAATTTTTTTATATTTTATTTGGTTTTTTTTATATAAAAATGAATTTATATATAAATTTAATGTATATATTATGTGTTTTAATCATAGATTTTTTTCATATAAAAGGAAAATAATTTGATTGTGTTATAAAATTTTGTTGTGTCATTCAAAAAGTATATAAGTAATGTATGTATGCATGTCTGTGCGCAAAAATAAAAACAACAACAACATTTTCTTAATGCATGAACGATTGTCCCAGCAATTCTCGAGCCGAGTTCGAACGCAAATAAGAAGGCTCTAGTCGAAATAGAAATCCCGACTAGAAAATACCCTAAGCTATATAACTAGCGCGTGCAGTCAGTGCTTGTAAGTATATATGTATGTATGTGTGTAAGTACGCCTATAATGCATACTTTACCTAATTTCAAAGACTGATTGAAGCTGTTGATGCTGATCAAGAATATATACATATATGTACTTATGGGGTCAAAGATGCTTCCTTCTGTCGGTTACTTCTTTAGCACAAAACTAATATGTATACCCTGGTTATTAAAGGCGCAAGCAAATGTTTTTTTTTTGTCTTATTTTCTACTGCATGTGGCCTAGGCCCGTCATTGTGTGTGTGCGTCTTACATGAATAGGCAAATCGTCTTCAGCTGGCCTGCTGCGTATGGGCTTGGGCCGTCGTTTTGTGTATGCATGTGTCTGCGTCTAACGGGAAAAGGCAAAACGCAAAAGAACAAACAACAACAACACGTGCCGGTTGTCGTTGCTGAAACGCAACCGCTGCTCATGTGTGTTTTTATACCCTTTATTACAATATTCATTACAAGTCAATGCAATTATTAATGTATATTTATAATACACGGACAAGTATTTGAAAGCTAAATGTGTTTATTTTATGGTTAGTGTTAATTTGGTATTAAGTCATTTTAAACCTAATCAATTAATCATTAATGATCTAGCGAACTCCTAATATATACACACGTATATGTATGATAGCAGTCATAGTTAAGTATCACACGATTAGCCATACAATTTCACAAAGTTCATATAAAGTCTATACTACCCACCCATTTGAGGCATAGCAAGCAGCCAAAGCAAAAGTCGAATATTTAAAATCTCAACTTCGGCCACCACACAACGGCACAATAAAGTACAGCAACAACAAATCTTCGTCCGGCGCGTCGAGCTAATGAGAATCCATGTACATTAAGATTCTCATTGGAGTTTATATACCCGCGAGCCAACTTGTTGCTTGATGAGCCGGTTTCAGGTTTTATCGTATCTGTTAACCAGATACGGTCTCTGGTTTCCTATCTAGGTTCATTCTATTATCGTTGATTGTACAGAGCTCTTTATTTAACTGTAAAAAACGAGGGGAATTTATTTTCGTGTCTTGTAGTTATATCGTTTTTGGGTGGCACACATATAGTCAATGACTATGTACAATGACTATGTAATCTAAAGTCGGGAAAATAGCTACTTTTGCTCGTAAAACAGAAACGATAAAACCTGAATTAAGCACCTCGGGAAATGAATTACGATATTGCGTGCGATGCGCCAGACGAAGATTTGTTGCAATGACTATGTAATACTACAAGACGGGATGATAGCTACCCCTCTTTGTTAACAGAAACGATAAAACCTGAAGTAAGCACCTTACCGTATTACGATATTGTTGAATACGATATTGCATCCGATGCGCCAGACGAAGATTTGTTGTTGCTGTATTTCATTGTGCCGATGTGTGGTTGCCGAAGTTGAGATTTTAAATATTCGACTTTTGTTTCTGTCTGCTTGCTATGCCTCAAATGGGTGGGTAGTATAGACTTTAAATGAACTTTGTGAAATTGTATGGCTAATCGTGATAAACTTAACTATGACTTCTATCATAAATGTATGTGTGTATATATTATGAGTTAGGTAGATCATTAATGACTTATTGATTAGGTTTAAAATGACTTAATACCAAATTAACACTAACCTTAAGATAAACACATTTAGGTTTCAAATACTTGTCCGTGTATTAAAAATATACATAAATAATTGCATTGACTTGTATTGAATATTGTAATAAAGGGTATAAAAACACATTGAGCAGCGTGTGCGTTTCAGCAACGACAACCATCACGTGTTGTTGTTGTTTGTTCTTTTGCGTTTTGCCTTTTTCCCGTTAGACGCACACATGCATACACAAAACGACGGCCCAAGCCCATACGCAGCAGGCCAGCTGAAGACGATTTGCCTATTCATGTAAGATGCACAGACATGCACACAATGACGGGCCTAGGCCAAATGCATAAGAAAATAAGACAAAAAAAAAATTTGCTTGCGCCTTTAATAACCAGGGTATACATATTAGTTTTGTGCTAAAGAAGTAACCGACAGAAGGAAGCATCTCCGACCCCATAAGTACATATATGTATATATTCTTGATCAGCATCAACAGCTTCAATCAGTCTTTTAAATTAGGTAAAGTATGCATTATAGGCGTACTTACACACATACATACATATATACTTGCAAGCACTGACTGCACACGCTAGGTATATAGCTTAGTGTATCTTCTAGTCGGGATTTCTATTTCGACTAGAGTTCTTATTTGCGTTCGAACTCAGCTCGAGAATTGCTGGGACAATCGTCCATACATTAAGAAAATGTTGTTGTTTTTTTTATTTTTGTATGTACAGTTATTTTAATTAAATTAAAAATGCGCAGATCCATAAGAATCCAAATTTTTTGCGCAGATCGCTTGCCAATGAAATGAAGAATGATTGTGGAATCACAATATCTCGCGAATGTGGCCTGAAAAATATTTAAGTACCTACCCAAAAAAAAAACGGCGCCAGCTCTTGAAAACCAATAATATTACACCGATTGTACAGCTCGAGATTAAGGGTAGGTACTTAAAATGGATATAGGGCATATTCGCAAGATATGGTGATTCCACAATCATTCTTCATTTCATTGGCAAGCGATCTGCGCAAAAAATTTGGACTTTTATAGATCTGCGCATTTTTAATTTAATTAAAAGTAACTGTACATACAAAATTCATACGAATTTTACAACGAAAATGCACCAAAAACGTTGGTGTGTAAACCTTTTCGTGGCAGTTGAATTTAGTGCCTTTGTTAGTATTTTAAATTGTTCTTTGTTAATGTTAATGTTAATGTTTCTTAAGTTCTGTTTAATAGGTTTAAGATATAAATGACTGAATTACTTATAAAAAATAATAAAAAACAACAACCAGGATGACCATATAGCTCTAAAGTATAAATATCAAAATTTTTCACTTTGTGTAAACCTTTCCGTGGCAATGTGTACATACATATGTATGTACATATGAGGTTTTCAGCAACCAGACAGTGCCGAATACATACGACACAGCATGAGCAGTCAATACACAAAACAAAAAAAATTCAAATATAGCGGCAGGCCGAGAAGTATACGTATGCATGCACACGACAAGAATGAGCAGTCCATACACAAAACAAAAACAAATTCATACACGGCGGCAGACAGAAATGGATATGCAATAAACGAAAATACGAATATCGTATCGGGAAATAGGTACTATTGTACAGAGCTCGTTTACTAACTGTAAAAAAGAGGGGTAATTATTTTCGTGTCTTTAGATTATATCGTTTTTGGTTTACTTACTGTAAAAAAAGAGGGGTAATTATTTTCGCGTCTTGTAGATTAGATTGTTTTTGGATTGCATTCACATAACTTTAGCAGAAAAATACCAGATTTTAGAATCGATGTTTTGATTGAAACACTGCCAGATTTTAACGCAATTTTGTTGTTTATAATAATAAATTTTTTTCATTCTGTCTGCATCAGCGCGCCGATCTTGTTGATTGAGAGCAAGAGACTTGAGATTTAATTTCGTGTCTACTACGCGCAAGTCAAATTAACGATGGCTCTTCTGTTGGGTCTATTCCTAACACAAAAAATATAAATACTAAAGAAAGTGGTCTTAAAGGAAGCAAAAGTATGTTTAAGTATACTTAAAAAAAATGTATTCAAAAAACAAAACGAAAACAAAATTTGGGTCCGATACATTTATTGTTGTTTACTTTTAAAATATTTTATAAATATTGTACTTCAAATTATGAATGTTAAAAAATATATCTTTAATTTAATGTGGTAGTCTTTAGTACCCGAGATTAAAAATATATCAAGTACGGAAAATTATATACTCTTGAATAGTCTCCTATATTTTCATAGTAGAATTTTTATAAGAATCTTTCATTTGTATGGCAGCTATATGATGCTATGATCTGATCTGGCCGATCAGAAATAATTTACTTTATGGGGCCGGATATGCTTTATTCAATGCTCTTACATTTCATGACAAAATAAATATACAAAATCCTTAAATCCAAACTCCTTATCTTAAAATATTTATGAAAATATTATAAATAATGAAATAAAAAAAATAATACTCTTAATAACTTACAATTATTAAGGCCTTTCGTTGATTATATCAACAAGCGCTTTCTCAGGACGAACGAGCAGCAGGCTCAAAAGACTTTTGAAATTTATAGTAGTAGCCGTCGTTTTCCTCACAAAGTAGAGCCTGAACACAGATTTTAGGTATTGGCAACCTTGTTCTTACCTTTTTTGAAGGAGTGCTAGTGCTTCGCCTTCCCAGCCCTGAGCTGCGACGGAGCGTATTTTTAAGAACATGCACCTTCCTTATTGGCGGTTTTGTCACCTTCTGTTGAAAGGACACTGGGCGTTGGTTTGACTTTCTCAATTCTGGCGATGCTTTAAAGCGGCTTAATGTTTTTATCAGACTCCGCTTTGCATTTGGTGCATGCGCCTTACCGCAATTTGCGGTAATCGGCATCTTTCTCTTTTGCAGATTGCCGGTGGTTTTGGCCACCGAGCCCGTAATGAAAGCTTGCCGCATATTACAAGGAGTTTTGCGCAACGACATCGCTGATGAAGATATTGCCGACATGTTTCTTAGCGACATGGGTGTTCGTGGAGCCGTCGACCGGGGTGTAGCTGGTGGCAGCATTTTACCGCTGATTGTTGAAGTCAAACCTGTGTGTTTTCGTGCAGAACACTGCTGCTCTTTAGCCTGTCGTAGACGCACCCAATCGTTGGCCATGTGTTCCAATATATTCTCTCCATGAACCAAAAACGGGGAGTTAGTACTCAACTCATAGGCCTTCACCAACTCGCTTATCTGCTTCTCTATCTTTGGCAGCTTGCTGCCGATAGCTTTGCGCTCGCGCTCCTCCTTAAGAAGTTGACCGCCGCGATTGTTGAACCGATTCGGATCGTTGGCCTTGGCTTCTAGCGCCTCCATGCGTGCCCAAAATTCAGCGCGACTAGAAAAAAGCTCAAAAATTTCTTTGTTGCTATTGTAAAAATTTCTAAGGTCATCAAGCTCAAGCTCATGAAGCTCTAACAAATCTTCGTTATACCATTCATTATAAAAGTTGGAAAAACGCTTTCGCTCCTGCTGCGATTTCAATGTCAAATCCCACCACTTTTCAATATCCAGGCGTAGTTGCTCAATTAAACTTTTTAGATTTTTACGGCGCAACTCTTGACAGCGCTGCATTTCCTCCTGCAGCACATCATAGTTTTTTTGCGAATACTCTGTGGCTTCGCGCACTTTATGCATGGCGAATTCGTCCGACACCTGCAGACGATCCCAAAGCACGTAAATCTTCTCTCGCATATCGTCCATGCGTTCGCGCAGCTCTGCCATCTGCGCGGCAAATTCTTTTTGCATGAATCTAAGCTTCTCAATTATATCTGGTGTCAGGCTTTGGTTAGCCTGGCTGAGCAAATGCTCATCAGCTGCTGAGTCCAACCGTATTCCGAGCACCTTCACGTCCTGCTTAATCTGACTGCGTAGCTGAAACAGCTCCTCCATGCGACGCATGCGCTCTGCACGCAGATGATCGAGATGCTTACAAAATGCAGACATTTCATCCGGCTTTGGGAGTGGGTCCGCCAGTAATTGCAGCGGCAACTCACCCAGCTCTTCACATAGTTGATCCTGTTGCAGAAGCAACTCGCAGATTTCAGCGCGTCGCATGCGCAACTCTTCTCGAAGATGCTCAATGCTTTGGTCCAACTTTTGTTCCCATACAATTAGCGGCATATCCTCAGGCATTTCACCAATATCCAGTTGTTTGTGAAGCAGTCGCCTTAAGTCGGCGGTCTCAGCTAATAGTGCGCTGATGCCATCCCTGATTGTCTGTTCCTTTTCATTCGATTCTGTTAACAGATCGACGTAGACGGACCGCACGCGGTCCTCCAACTTAATCATTAGCTCACGGCAATCGTCCTTATCAAACATATGAGCCCATTTGTTGAATAGGATATCAACATGTTCGCTGGTAATGTTAAGAATTGCCGATTTTGTTCTTTGTTCGTCCATGTTTATTTTTGTACAATTTAATATGCACAATGTCGGTTTCAGAAAAGGACGCTAACATACATTTAAAACCAAAAATAATGTTGCCACCTTTTAAAAATAATTATTATTTCGAGGCCATTTACACTAGAACTGCGTTATTGCGGCAAAAAGCAGCAATTATTGGGCATCATAATCGAATTACCACCAACTACTAACACAAAAACCCAACTCTAAACTTTTCAAAAAGTCGTAAGAACAGTCGGCAAGCCTTAAAATTTTCTCTACGCTACAGCAAATCGAAAAAAGAGAAGGTATAAAAATATATCAAATTTAAAAGACTCAATTGGTGGTGCTGCCACCATGTTAAAATAAAGTATTTTTAATATTTTTAATATTATATTTTGGATACACATTCAGCACTGTTGCTAAAAGATTTGTTCATCGATAAACTCGTGACTAACCGGTGGGATGATAAATATTGCCTTTATATCGGCAGTATATTTTTTGTATAAATTATAAGCAGATAATTTCCTGGTTTCCACACTTTCCGTGACAACAAAATACAATTAGTTGCACCGTGTAAATAACAATTTGATTGATTTAGTATCACGAATCAAACTTTCTTTGAAACGCATCCAATGTAATTTCGTAGGATTCTGCTCGTATGATTATTGTTGCAACTTTTTTTTTATTAATTAATTTTATTGTAATTTATTTATTATAACATTATAATTAAAAATACAATAACTTGTTTCAATTTGGAGACACACTTAAATCAGCAGTTTAACTTAAAAATGAATTTAATATTTAAAAATTTTTTTTGTTGTATCATATTTTCTATTTATTTATTTTTATTTATTTTTTATTTATTACTTTTTTTTTAAATGAGTTGTAATAGATTTCAACTTGTAGCAAAATTTTAGTTTGCTTATTACAATTTGATTTCTGGATTTCAAAGTCGAACATCAGAAATAAATAAATAATTTTTTTCGATTCCTTGACATTTTCGATATAATACTATATTAACAGCTCACGCTTATACAGTATTAACACTAAAGTCGCCATAAAGACTTCAGTTATAGCGGCGAAAAGTCGATTGTAGGACCTTCAAACATAGCTTTTTCTTTAATCTTACGTTTACTTGAAATTAAATTACAATATAATTTCCAAAAATTTGTATTAAAAATAATTTTTTTGATTTCAAATCAGCTGCCGATATTACAAACTTGACCACTAATATCGATATATCGAGAGCAAATGCTTATAACTGCGCTTCGTTGGTATATTCAAAGGATGGACGCCAACATTGTCTTTTAAGTTTTGGTTTTGTAAATGTAAATAAAAATTTAATGCTTTAATAAAAAAAGATGGACGAACAAAGAACAAAATCGGCAATTCTTAACATTACCAGCGAACATGTTGATATCCTATTCAACAAATGGGCTCATATGTTTGATAAGGACGATTGCCGTGAGCTAATGATTAAGTTGGAGGACCGCGTGCGGTCCGTCTACGTCGATCTGTTAACAGAATCGAATGAAAAGGAACAGACAATCAGGGATGGCATCAGCGCACTATTAGCTGAGACCGCCGACTTAAGGCGACTGCTTCACAAACAACTGGATATTGGTGAAATGCCTGAGGATATGCCGCTAATTGTATGGGAACAAAAGTTGGACCAAAGCATTGAGCATCTTCGAGAAGAGTTGCGCATGCGACGCGCTGAAATCTGCGAGTTGCTTCTGCAACAGGATCAACTATGTGAAGAGCTGGGTGAGTTGCCGCTGCCATTACTGGCGGACCCACTCCCAAAGCCGGATGAAATGTCTGCATTTTGTAAGCATCTCGATCATCTGCGTGCAGAGCGCATGCGTCGCATGGAGGAGCTGTTTCAGCTACGCAGTCAGATTAAGCAGGACGTGAAGGTGCTCGGAATACGGTTGGACTCAGCAGCTGATGAGCATTTGCTCAGCCAGGCTAACCAAAGCCTGACACCAGATATAATTGAGAAGCTTAGATTCATGCAAAAAGAATTTGCCGCGCAGATGGCAGAGCTGCGCGAACGCATGGACGATATGCGAGAGAAGATTTACGTGCTTTGGGATCGTCTGCAGGTGTCGGACGAATTCGCCATGCATAAAGTGCGCGAAGCCACAGAGTATTCGCAAAATAACTATGATGTGCTGCAGGAGGAAATGCAGCGCTGTCAAGAGTTGCGCCGTAAAAATCTAAAAAGTTTAATTGAGCAACTACGCCTGGATATTGAAAAGTGGTGGGATTTGACATTGAAATCGCAGCAGGAGCGAAAGCGTTTTTCCAACTTTTATAATGAATGGTATAACGAAGATTTGTTAGAGCTTCATGAGCTTGAGCTTGATGACCTTAGAAATTTTTACAATAGCAACAAAGAAATTTTTGAGCTTTTTTCTAGTCGCGCTGAATTTTGGGCACGCATGGAGGCGCTAGAAGCCAAGGCCAACGATCCGAATCGGTTCAACAATCGCGGCGGTCAACTTCTTAAGGAGGAGCGCGAGCGCAAAGCTATCGGCAGCAAGCTGCCAAAGATAGAGAAGCAGATAAGCGAGTTGGTGAAGGCCTATGAGTTGAGTACTAACTCCCCGTTTTTGGTTCATGGAGAGAATATATTGGAACACATGGCAAACGATTGGGTGCGTCTACGACAGGCTAAAGAGCAGCAGTGTTCTGCACGAAAACACACAGGTTTGACTTCAACAATCAGCGGAAAAATGCTGCCACCAGCTACACCCCGGTCGACGGCTCCACGAACACCCATGTCGCTAAGGAACATGTCGGCAATGTCTTCATCAGCGATGTCGTTGCGCAAATCTGGCTCGGTGGCCAAAACTACCGGCAATATCTATAAGCGGAAAATGCCTAATGCCGATAATCATGTTGAGGAGGTGACACAAAATGCCAAGCGAAGCCTTTTCAAATCGTTAAATTCAGTAAAACCATCGCCGTCGCCACGGAAGCCAAGTTCAAGACAAGCGGTTGTCCATCATAAAACCACAAAATCGCCACGAAAGAAATTGCTCGTACTAGAGAATACAATGCGCCGCAGCTCTGGTTTGGGAAGCCGCAGCCAGTCCGGCAAAAAACGGCGAAGTAAGGTTCCAACGCCTAAAATCAGAGTGCAGCCGCCTACAAGCGACGAGGATGAGCTTTGGAATTACCAAAACTTTAACCCACCAGCGCGATCATCTGAGATGCCACATGCGTTAAGCGATCGTCACAAAAATAAGGTCAAGCAACGCATGCAGGATCATTCGAGCGATGAGCATGAAATTAACCCGAATCTCCCCGAGCCGCGCCGCAGCAGAATGTGGTTCAGAAAAAAGTTAGACTAATAACTTGTATACTTTTCGGTTTTTTTTGTTATATCAAATTATTACACTAATTCAGAGAATTTGGTTAACTTTTGGAACTGTGCAAATTTTTCTATCCGCCGGACTTGACTTAACTTTATTTTCCATTCGTTTGCTCGAATGAATCAATTTTTGACACTATAAGCCATATTTTAAATTTTGCAATTACTTTTACTGATTGGTCAGATAAAGTGTCAAATTGGGGTGCTTTGCCCACTGTGTATCTGAGAAATCGATAACTGAATGATTATAAAATCTCATCTTTACAGTTAAGTTACAATATTTTGTTTCAAAATTGTCCCCCAAAAAACTGCATTAAAAATTTTTCAGCCCTTAGCCGGTGCTGACGTCGTTAAATCAGCATGAAAATAAATAGGCCAGATCATTCCGCCAGACGTGACATAGTATACCATATTTTTTTTACTAAAACTTGAAATATTTGGGCTTAAAAAACTTTAAAAATAATACGTGGCCCAAATATATTAGTTCTTGTACAGTTTCTAAAGCTTACCACAGAGTTATCTAATTCAAGAATATTATTATTTTATCATTACTATATTTTGAAATTTAATTATAAAAATGTTGTGTGAAAAAACCGGAGTATACTCTGCTAATGCATGCTCCTAGCATCAAAGGCATAACAAAATGAAATACATAAATAAGAAATACATGAACGTCTGCAATCGTTTTTATTTAATTTAAACAATAGTCGAAAACGTTGAAAAATAACAGTTTCAGTCAACGTGACAATTTTTGATTATTAAAAAATTGTACAGAACATGCAAACTTGGATACGGAATCCGCTTAATATCTTAGCCGGAGTAATAAGTTATCAATTTATATATTATTATACCAAGTATATATATTATTTTTTTTTACATCTTATCACTTATTATCGTAAAATTTTCACAAACAATTCATTACAATAATTACTTTTAAATGTTTTATTTCGCGGTTAGGGTTAGATACGGTTTTTATATTAATGTTTATCTCTTTTTACGAACAAAGCACTGTGGACGGTGGACAATTTCACGCTAATATAATTGTTACATATACAGGAATAAGGGAAAATTCGCTGCGATGGTTTAATCCAATTTAGTTGTATATCAATCGGAAGGTATTGCACAACCTTAAAATTGTGCATTTTATATATTTTCTCTGGCTTGTGGATCTTCCGAATCCAATAAGACAATTTAAAAGATACAGCAAACTTCAAATTTATAAAAATAGACGATTTGATTTGGTATTAATAAAACGAATATTTCCTTTCGACTGTTTGTTAAGATAGAGTACCGAAATTGGTGTTATTATTCTCTATCATGACCCTTAAATTGTTTGCTCTACGACTTATGAAAACACCGCTAGGTTAGCGGAAAAAAACCCCACAATCGGCATCTCCACTATTGTTAATCCAGAAAAGCTAAGGTTGTGTACTATAAATCTTTAATGGACTTTTCAGAGCTTATAAACCAGGCATGCTCTCTGTAGCTCTCTGTGCTACGATATCATATCTATATTCTTTGTTATTGTCCAGACCGCCGGTTCCCACCAGTTCGCCGACCGCTGCTCTACAGGCTCGGGAATTTCCGACTAGACGGTACCCTAAACCCTATACTTTACGCGTACAGTCAGTGCTTGCAAGTATGTGTGTGTGTGTGTACGCGCATACTGCATACGGCATACTCAACTTCAATGTCCCATATCTCCGGCGTTTCTTAACCGAATTCAATAAAAATTTCACAGATTCTCATTATTTGCTTGATGTTTCAAATGCCGCCTTAAAGTTTTCCAAATTCAAGATTTTGTTGTTATCGGTCCCATGGGTATATTGGAAACGGGAAGAGTTATCGAAAATCGAAAACAAACTTGTACTGCCTAGGGATTAGGCGAGCTTAAGTTTTAAATCAAGAGTCTCTAGCTCTTATTAGATTAGACCTACCAGAAATTTCTTACCAATTTCCCTTCAAACTTGCAATACTAACTACGCCTTACATAACCCCTTCCGAATCCTATGCTCAATATATAATGAGCTCTCCAAATTATTTGATGGTTCTACTTCTAGTGTCTCGCTTAAAATAATAGTTTTGTATCATTTGTCTATATGTTCGCGAGCATCGTAATCGTACGCTAAGCGATGTGCCCCTCGGTCGGTTGGGCGGGAGGTGGGTTGCTAAATGCTTGGGTCCGCGCGCTAACAAGCCGGTGCTTGGTATCGTTGGCCCACTTGTATGTACTGTCTCGTTTAGTACATCCATCTACGTCCACAATGTTGTAGATAAGTGATTTTTAGCTTCTCAAAAATTGTTAAAATAGCTGACTTCATTCATTCACTATTAAAAATAATGTTTTAAAAGTTAACTTCAATCCCATGTTTGCTTTTCAAGGTTAAAGGTTAACATTATGTCAAACAAAAATTTTAGATCATTGAATAATCCACCTTAATGTTCCTTATACTTTTTAGAAGTTCTTAAACTTAAACGAGTAAGAAGGCTCTAGTCGAGAAATTCCGACTTAACGATACATACGACTAAAATTTTTCCAAATTCAAGAATTCGTTGTTATCGATCCCATGTGTGTATCGGAAACGGGAGGAGTTATCGAAAATCGAAAACAAACTTGAACTGCCTAGGGATAAGGCGAGCTTTAGTTTTAAATCAAGAGTTATAGTTTCTGAGATCGACGCGTTCATACATACACACAGGCGGACAGACAGACGGACATGGCTATATCGACTCGACTGTTGATGCTGATCAAGAAAATATATCTTATGGGGTCGGAGATGCTTCCTTCGGCCTGTTACATACTTTTGCACAAAACCATTATACCCTTTTTCCCATTTTTAATGGGATCAGGGTACCCCATTTGGGGTAATTAACCCCGGTTCCCCGACCGCTGGTCTAACTATAATAACTAAAAGCACATTTTTTTTAACAAACTGAAGACTTTGGATATGAATACATACAATACTTGGGTTAAGGGTATCTCTTATTTCTTATTTTCTGTGCTATCAAATCGACTTTGGGGAAATAACAAAAGTTAGATTTAATTTCAAACATAAGTATATACAAATTGACCTTTATATTACGTTGGAAAAAAAAAATTGGAAGATGTTCTTGATTATTTTAAAGTGTCGGTTATTTTCCAGTGTCGCCGCCGCTTGCGTTGCTTTGTTGACTGTTGCCACCATGATTGTACATGAAATGCGCTATAATGGATAAAAAATAATAGATAAATAGCACCAGTTAAAACGTGTGGAAAGCTTACCCATTGCGACAGGTATGGTAAATGCCCCAAAAGGCCTCGTTGCCGTTGACGTCGTTGTTGCATTGTTTGCTACACTCATCATTCCGGCAGCTTTTGGCACTGGCACTGGCACCGACCCTGATACCGGCGGCATTGTGTTATGCGTCACCGGCGAATGAATAATTTCTGTTCCAATTGCAGACCCAGTCGACGGTGCTGGAAGTAATGTACTAACGGTTGCTATCGTTTGTGGATCTGCTGTTGAATGCTGAGAAGTTGCTGCGGGAATTACCACAGTGGTAAGGTGCGTGTGAATGGGCTCGTCCAAGAGGCCGGTGCGTTGTAGCCGTCCTGTTTTTGTCTCAATACGCTTGTTATGGACACTGAGGCAATGATTTCTCATATGGTATAGCTGCAGATAGTGAGCGTCACAGTGCGGACACTTGTAGCGCTCCCCTGTATGCCTCCGTTTGTGCGCCTTTAAGTCGTTACTCTGGCTAAAGCTCTTTGGGCACTGGTCGCACCTATAGGGACGTTCGCCAGTATGGGTGCGCATGTGTATTGTCAAATTGTACGCGCGATGAAAGCTTTTGCCACATGTATTGCAAAGATTCGGCTTTGTACCGGTGTGATAGCTTAAAGACAATGTAAAAATAAATATAAGTTATGTTAAGCTTTTTATAGAAGTCATGTGAGCGAATTGGGTCACTTACCGCTCATGTACTTTAAGATCAGTGGCTCGTGGAAAAGCTTTGACACAGTAACGGCACTTGTATGGCTTCTCACCGTTATGACGCCGCATGTGCACGCGCAGATAATCATTGCGTGCAAAACTGTCGCCGCAAATGCAACAGAGGAAATTGCGCTGACCGGTGTGCGTCTTTTCATGGCTGCGTAGCTGCTGGCGCTCCTTAAATGTCTCGTTGCAATTTTTGCACGCGTAAAGGAATTCTGTGTGAAGCAAAGTGTGCTTGCGCAGATAAGTCTTGCTAGAGAAGCGCTTGGCGCAATATTTGCACGTATGCTCGTTTATTTGCAGCTTTATTTCACTGCTAGCATCTAGGCCCTCGCCGTTGTGTTTGCTTAACTTGTGCCGTTCAAGGGAATCGAGTCGGGAAAATGCAGCCTCACACAGAACACATTTGTGCTCCTTGCTACAATGCAAGCTCTGTACGTGCGCTTTTAAATGATCGCTGCGTGCAAACGCCTTGGGACAGTGTGGGCAGCTATGCGGTTTCTTTTCCAAATGCGACAATTTGTGCCGCAACAAATGGCAGTGGCGGGAAAATGTGCGCATGCAAATATCACAGCGATTTTCCGAATTCGATACAGCATCGCTTTGAATTTTGCCCCGAGAACGTCGCTGTTTGCCAGCTGACGATTTCTGACTATACTCGCGCACAGTTTTCACTTGTGTCAGTTTGGACTCGTTTTCGGATTCCAGCTTTTGTTCTACATGTGGTTCGTCTTCATCATCATCGTCATATTCGTTTTTGTTCTCTTCAACTGTGTTTGCTGATATGGTCCCAATCTCGAACTCAGCATCATTCTCAATGATGCTATAAGCACGCTGACGTTCCTGCTTAATCGGTAATTGTTGATTGTTGACGTTGACTAGAGGCTCCTCTGTTTCGGATAGTTAAAAGATAGTTAGTTTTTTTTTTTTTACTAAAATCTTTACGTTAACAAAAGTAGAAACATATAAGTTATTGTGGCTATAAGCATTGTGCGATGCCCGTTCAATATTGAAACCTTAATGATTATGCTTTTTTACAATTATAATTCTTTATCGTAATTTTAACACAAATTAACGCAAAATTGGATGAAGACACCGCTTCCCAAGATCTAAGACCCACAGTTTAAAACCGAAGAAAAGAAAAAACGGTACTCACTAGTGTTCTAGATAAGTATAGCCGAGTGGATATGGGCAACCCTTTGTCGTTCTAGATTTCTGGATGTGTAAACCAGTTTATTTAACAGCCTATAACTGGTGAAGACTACATATTTGAACACATATTTTTTCGCATCTCGTGAAACATTTCCATTGACTTTTATTTTGACATTTCAAAATGTCTTAAAAGTCACATATGATCCCATGTACGTGTTGAAAGACATTCAACAGTTATTATACTTTGGTATTGATATTGGTACATTGGTTTTGTGCAATGCCCGTCATGGTGTTAGTCCATATGAACGCAACTCTTAAATCTAGAGACTTGAAACATTGCTAAACTCTTAGTCCATTTGAGAGAAAATTATCCGGGTTGAGGCACTATGCGCACTAAGGGGGATTAGCAGCCGAATCTGCATGCAAAGAGTAATTCAATCAATTATCTCTCAACCCTTTTAAACAAAACTTTAAAAATATAAACATTAACACAGGAAATTAAAGATACTAACTAACTAAATTCAACTGACACTTCCTTTTTTGTTATTGTTTCGGTGTGAAATTCGTATTTATAGTTACTTTAATTAAAAATAAAAACGCGTAGCCCTTGGTAATATATTGAAAATTTTATATTCTATGGACCTTTTTTTTTGCTCTTCATTATGAACCTTTTTTTTTTTAATGATTCAAAAAGTTCGCCGACCGTTGTTCTTCTAGTTCAAAGGGTACACCTAGCATCATTACACCTGCGATCGGAATCAGAAGGAATGTTTATAAGTAATAAAGTCAAATTGTTGTAGTGTCTCAGTAAGAGATATAAGGGCGATGAGAGCCCTTAATCGAAAGAATAAAATTGTTTGGGGAGACCCAAAGTTGAAGTTTGTAAATAAATAGTTAATGAATAACGGAGTCATTAGACTTACTAAAAGCAGTGTAAATACAGTTGGTTAAAAACATAATAACAGTTGTGAATTCTAACAAGTTTCTGTTTTATGCACCCGTGCGGTCACAATAAAATTATAGATGTGTAAAGTCGGTTCAGGTTACCTCTGGTGTGCCTTAGGGAAGTCACCTTGGACCACTACATTTTACACTTTTCATAGACGATCTCCCTTCCGTTATAAACCACGCACGGGTGTTCATGTTAGCCGATGATGTCAAGCTTTGTATCTCGGCAAAATCTTCATAGTCAGCTCAACAATTACAGTTAGATCTGAATATTTTCAAACGTGGTGTAATTTAAATTTACTATATCTTAATTATAGTAAATGTAAAGTAATGTCTTTTTATAGGCGTACACCCTTTTTCAACACTTATAGTATAAATACTAAACCACTTTATCGAATTGAATGGGTGGTAGACTTAGGAATCCTCTTGGATTCAAAACTTAAATTTGATAAGCACATCACCTCCATTGCCACCCGAGCATCTGATGTTCTGGGTTTCATCAAGCGATGGTCGAAGGAATTCGATGATCCCTATAAAACAAAAACCCTTTATACTTCTCTGGTACGTCCGATCCTTGAATATGGATCCTTTAGTTCCGATTAGACCTAGTTCCGATTAGACCTACCAGAAATTTCTTACCAATTTCCCTTCAAACTTGCAATACTAACTACGCCTTACATAACCCCTTCCGAATCCTATGCTCAATATATAATGAGCTCTCCAAATTATTTGATGGTTCTACTTCTAGTGTCTCGCTTAAAATAATAGTTTTGTATCATTTGTCTATATGTTCGCGAGCATCGTAATCGTACGCTAAGCGATGTGCCCCTCGGTCGGTTGGGCGGGAGGTGGGTTGCTAAATGCTTGGGTCCGCGCGCTAACAAGCCGGTGCTTGGTATCGTTGGGCCACTTGTGTGTACTGTCTCGTTTAGTACATCCATCTACGTCCACAATGTTGTAGATAAGTGATTTTTAGCTTCTCAAAAATTGTTAAAATAGCTGACTTCATTCATTCACTATTAAAAATAATGTTTTAAAAGTTAACTTCAATCCCATGTTTGCTTTTCAAGGTTAAAGGTTAACATTATGTCAAACAAAAATTTTAGATCATTGAATAATCCACTTAAATGTTCCTTATACTTTTTAGAAGTTCTTAAACTTAAACGAGTAAGAAGGCTCTAGTCGAGAAATTCCGACTTAACGATACATACGACTAAAATTTTTCCAAATTCAAGAATTCGTTGTTATCGATCCCATGTGTGTATCGGAAACGGGAGGAGTTATCGAAAATTGAAAACAAACTTGTACTGCCTAGGGATAAGGCGAGCTTTAGTTTTAAATCTGGAGTCTCTAGCTTTTATTATCTCTGAGATCGACGTTCATACATACAGACAGACGGACGGACGGACATTACTATATCGACTCGGCTTTTGATGCTGATCAAGAGTATATGTACTTTATAGGTCCTTTTGCCTGTTACATACTACATACACCCTTTTTACCCATTTTAAATGTGTTCAGGGTATAAAAAAAATGATAATAATTTATAACTTTGCACGCAGTCTGGAAATGAGAGCGTGCATATTGTAGAACTTAGCTGGTTTGACTAAGAATTTCTATATAAAAATAATAATTAATAACCTTGGAGTTTTGGTGTAAGAAACTGTTGACCTTTGACGTCAAACAACTTTTAAGGCACAAATTGACTCAAAGGGTGCACCTTAACACTTTATTTTCAATGGTGTACTGAAAGTCTTTGCCAAAATTCAGCTTTATCGGTATTTATGCTGTTTGAATACTATTTGTTTTCTTAATTGACACTACCTCTGTAAGATTGAGGGGGTTGTATTTATATTTTTTAGACTTCTATTAACTGTTCGCCTACCTTTAACCTCTGATGTGAAGACACTGGTCGCAGTTTTTTGGTTGTTTAGGCGGTCGATCTCGTCCTCTGAGGCAATGCAAGATGCGCGTTGTATACATGTTTTTTTGCGACTATTTAAAAAATTCGCTGACGACACAAATGACTCTGGTCCGGATTCAGGGTCTTGCTTTGGCTCTGGCTTAATGTGCAGCCACAATGATTGCTTAGCTTCACGCACCTCTTCATCGTCAGCTTCTTCGTTGCTTGATATGGGATTAGTATGGCATTGATGGCTTATCTGACTGTCATCATTGACTTCCTCACCTTCGGAGCAGGCAGCTGGATCATTAAGCAAAACAGCAGCCGAAATCAATTCGTCAGCGCTCTGCATAGTTGCCTCGTCGATGGGCAGCCAGGTTGACACTTTCGATTGCACGTCTTGCGCTACAGCCAGCGTGCGGCGCCGGCCTCGATCGTTCACTTTGTGCACAGATTGCAAGTGTCGAAGCAAATAATCCCGTCGCGAGAAAACCCGTTGGCAATCTCGGCATTCTAGACGGCGCCTCAAAAACGAAGCTGCAGATGCCGACTTAGGATCATGTTGCTCTACGAGGTGTCTACGCAGCTGACGGAGCTGTAGAAATTGCTCATCGCACAGTTTGCACTTAAGCGCTCCCAAGTACTTGTGCTGGCGATTACGGTGCAAACGCAATTCTATCATGCTTAAAAACTTTTTATTACAGATACCACAAGGAATCATAGGCAGCTGTTTGGTCTGGGTACACACATCGCTGCTGTTTGGCTTGCTCACTGGTGTGCGGCCCAGGATGGCCACAAGTGAGCGATATGCCTTCTCCGCATCTTGCTTAAAGCGATACGCCTGGCAGGCAGCCTTAATGCAGGTGTCACACATGTGATGCGGCATTTTATCGTAACGTTCGCAGGTGTAACGTGTGCATTCGTTTAGTATCTGTGCAATGTTCACGCCTTGCTCCATGGGTGCTTCATCGTAGATAAAATACAAATTTCCCACTTCGCATAAGCAAACACGACAGACGCGCTTCGCATCAAATTGACCATAGGTGTTCGGCATTGCAACTGCGTTGGTGTTCATTAGTATTTTTTTTTAATTATATTTATTACATTATGTTTGCAGAATTGCTTCTTGTGGGTGTTTTTAATTAAATATATTTTTTTTTTACAAGTTTCCTAAATTACGAACCTTGCCTTAGTCTGGCAGCATTTTTACTGTGTTTTAAAAGAAAATTAAGTGGCAACTTCCAGCGGATTATCAACAAAAACGATATAATCTAAAGACGGGAAAATAGCTACCCCTCTTTTTTTACAGTTAGTAAACGAGCTCTGTACAATAGTACCTATTTCCCCGGTATATTTCTCCCAACTAGATTCTTATTTTCGTTCATTGCGTATACATTCCTGTCTGCCGCCGTGTATGAATTTTTTTTTGTTTTGTGTATTGACTGCTCATGCTGTGTCGTATGTATTCGGCACTGTCTGGTTGCTGAAAACCTCATATGTATGTATTTATCAGAGCTCACGCAGAAGCAACTTTAGAGTATCTCAAATTAAAAGCAAACTAATTATTTGATACTTTTGGAATTGTTGGGTTGCTGGTTATTTTGTCTTGAATGGTATGGCTGCAAGAAATGTTTAAGTTGAAAATACAAAATTATGTTGTGCCGATGGCAAAGTAATGTATAAATCATACATTTATTTCATTTAAAACAAATGTTTTTTTATTTTTTAAATGTTGTTGATTTGCCGATCGCCGTTTGGATTTGCTTTGTAGTTTAGAGTTTGTCGTAGGTCATGGTCTGTCTGTACATGCAGAAAGCCTTCTTACTTGTTTTTGAAAATTTTGTTGTTGCCGATCACTGAGTATGTACATATATGTATGTTTGTGTTTGTATGCTCGTTGGTGTCGTTTTGTGTATGCATGTGTCTGCGTCTAACGGGAAAAAGGCAAATTGAGGGGCGGTAGGTACTTATAAAAATGTTCAAACTTAACAGAAGAGAGAAACTCTGGTTACTTCTCTTGGTTTACATACTTTTTGCGGATTAGTAGTACTGTATAAGTCAACAGTGCGCAATTTTCAAAATGTTTTATATAAACAGTATTGATTTTTATTGTTTTCAAAAGTTACAACAGCTAAATGATTTTATGTGCACAGTGATCTGCATGACCAATAAACGTTTCCCCTGCGCTGCTATCCGCAATCAATGTTAACTGTCCATGTGTGGGCTCTACCCATGCAGATGGTAACTTTTTATCCTTGTGTAAGAAAGCGCGCTGCAAAATAATAAGCAATATAAATATCTTACAATTACTTCAAGCTCATATAGCGCTGTTCTCACTTTGACAACATCTGCTTTGCCGGAACCCGTTACAACAAAGACAACATCTTTGGCATTATTGATAAGTGGGAGCGTAAATGTGATACGTTCTGGCGGTGGTTTTGGGGAATCACGAATCGGAATTATCAAACGTTCGGATTCGACCAGAACACTGGGTTGTTCCGCAAATAACGAGCATGTGTGCCCATCCGGTCCCATACCCAGAAGTAGCAAATCAAATTCTGGACAGCCTGTACCGAATTCTTCTCTAATGCGCTTAGCATAATCACTTGCACATTCATCCAGTGACAAGGTCGTATCGGCTTTAATAAGTTGGCTTTCCAAAATATTTGGTAGTTGCGTTAGCATTTGAGCTTTGTACGCCCAGTATGTAGAGTCATTGTGATCGTGTGGAACATAACGTTCGTCGCAAAAGAAAAATTTCCAGAATTGTGTGTCTAGGCGACTCGATACCAGTGCGCGGATGAAAAGCTGTACCAACGAACCGCCTGTTGATCAAGAGAAAAGTTGAATGTTCAACGATTAACCTTTATTTTCGACGTGTGCACTGCAAGGTCACCTTAAGTTAGGCCTATTACACATACAAGGACAGCATAATATTTACATACATACGTATAAAATACGCACCTGAGAGGCCAATGCGGAAAGCGTTGCAATTATCGAGAGCCCGGCTCGCACAACGTTCAAGAACAGCGCTTACACGTTCCACAAGTTTTTCTTCCGATTCGGCAACACTTAAATGAAAGGAACATTTTCTAATAATGGACATGTTTATGGTTTATGTTACCGGTCTGTTCTATACTGATAATGATTCCAAAGCTTACAATACATCTCTGCGCTTAGCTTTTTTTCTTAGCTGGCAGCGTTGCCATATTGTTTGTGCTTATATTAACATTCTACAACACACATTTTTAACAATGCTGTAAAACGCATATGTTTTATTTTCATGACGTCTGTCATCTGGCTGATACCACAAATACATATACTTTGGAGAATTTGCGTTGCAACTTCGCACTTTTAAGTTGTTTTACCGTGCAACAATTTTATGCTTGTTTTCTGTTTTTGGCTGTAATTTTTGCGCATTCAAAGGCCTTGTTTATTATTTTTTCTGCTGCTTGCGATTCTACCTCTATTACATCGCATGAGCAATGCCTAAGCGCGGCGGCAGCGGTGGTCAACGGTACAACAACAATTTTGGTAGTAGTAGTGGAGGTGGTGGATCACGTTTTTCCGCGCTAAAAGACTACGATGGTAAGTTATCTGTGTGGCATCATTTTATTTCTTGACCAAACATAATTTAATGACCTATTGTTGCAATTGTAGATGCTGACGATCATCAGCGTCGGAAAGATCGGAACAAGCGACGCGTCAGCTTTAAGACCTCTCAGTCATCGCACAAAAGTGATGTCAAGCTGCGACTTCAGGATGTAAGACGTTGGGATGAGGATGACGACATGAGCGAAATGACAACCACCGTAAAGGTTTGTTTGACGAGGCCTCACGAATAATTGAACACAGTTCGCTTAATAACCAACAACCGCTTTGTTTTTGCAGGATCGTCCTAGCTCACGACGTCGCGGCTCGCCTATTCCACGCGGTAAATTTTTCAAACTGGTGCCCAGTAGCGCCGGCTGGTATCAAGTGACGGTAAGTGAGTCTTAAATGATATTATTATGTATGGCACGGTGCGCGTAAATATAGGTTGTACATTACCTTAAAAATATATCCAAAATGAAGATTAAAGAACAACCGCTGATAAAATACACAAATTATAAATACAAATTTTCGATATACCGTTTATCGCTTATCGCTCAGGTACTCGAAGACTAAGAAAACAAGAGAAAAATTAGTTTGATCGCCTTGATGCACGTGTTGTAATTAATTTTCAAAAAATGTCCTGTGTTTTTTCATCAAAAAGAAGCTTTTAAGGGGCATAAGAAATTTAATTTAATATTTAAATATATGTTATATCTCCTTATCTGAGAGACTGTCGTAAAGCTAAAAAAAATATATTTTGCTGAAACCGCTTTAAAACTGGAGTAATGTTTATTTCTGTGTCTTTAACTCCAAAATCGGGCTAAGCAACAAAATTATGCATTTTGAGCTTATTCACTGTTCTAAAAACTACGCTCTGCTGTCGAACATTATTACTTGAATTCATTGAAAATAATTGAATAAATGAAAACATGTGAAATTTTAATGGAATTTGGTTGAAAAACACCGGAGATATGGAACATGCAGTATGCAGTAAAATACGCGTACTAACACATACTTCAAAGTACGCATTAGTTATAGGGTTCCGGTGTTTTGCTCTTTGATTATTTTTTATGAAGTAAGATTTCTTTTTAAATTCTTTAAATTTTTACTAGCGTAAAGAACAAGTTTTTATCGATTTGATATTTAAAATATATTCTCCTTTAATTTTGTGGGAATACAGAAAAAAACTTTCGAAAATTGAAAACCATAAATATCGCTATGTTTATCAAATCTATTTATTTTATAGATATTTTACTGCGTTTTATTTTTACTTTAATCATTTAACAGTTAAAAGGTCAAAATTGTTATAGTTTTTGGTTAAAATGAAAAGTTTTGCCACAAAATTGTAGAGCTATCAAAAATTTATATTATTTCCTCAGATCAGTGGTTCGAATGGAAAGGTTTCCTTTTCAAATTATACTAAACACCAAAAAACATAGCAATAATGAGTTTTGAACTTATTAATTATCCACCAATTAATCTGTGCGAGCACTTGTGAAGAGGACTCTTCGTTTCGCAGCTGTATATATGTACACACATTCATATGCGCATATACACATTGCCACGAAAAGGTTTACACAAAGTGAAAATTTTGATATTTTCACTTTAGATCTATATGGTTGTTGTTTGTTATTTTTTTTATTATTTCTTATAAGTAATTCAGTCAATTATATCTTAAACCTAATAAACAGAACTTAAAAAACATCACAAACAACAACCAGGGTGACCATATAGCTCTAAAGTGAAAATATTAAATATTTTCACTTTGTGTAAACCTTTTCGTGGCAATGTGTATACATATCGCTCATTTACTGGATGACTGTCATAAGTCAAAAAAGCGAAAACGTTAAATATGCGCTTAATGTCTTCAACTTATTTCAAGATTGCAGTGAAAATCAAAATAAATGTACGCAATGTATTCCAAGTTAAATCCCAGATTTCAATTATGTTATATTCTTGATTCGATTTCGATAACTATCTTGTATCAAGGTGTACAGCTGATTTACTAAATGACAATACAAATTTAAAAATCATCAAGGTTCTTAGAATAAACGAGCTGTTTGAGTTAAAAAGTATTTAATAATGTTTGCAGCAATTTTTAATATAAAAGCAGTCTTGCTACATTGGAAGCTAGAAGCAAATATCTTCAGCTAAACGTTATGGAAATATTAGACTCTAAATACGTTTGTTATAATTTTCATGGTATATACCTATTTATTGTATTTTCCTTATTAATTTCTCCTGCTGTTTATTTTTTTAAGTATACGGAATTATTTGTTGTCTTCGTGCATTTCAAATTCCGAATTTGGGTTCAGCTGTTCCCCTTCATTATTAACAGTTATAGAATATAGAATGGCTGATACAGGTTAGGTTAAACTGATTGACCCTCAAAGAGATGTTTCAAACAAGGACCGTTCGCGTTCCTTGTTAAGGCTGGTAGAAAGTTTGAACTATCTCGGTTTGTGTTTCTTCTTGATCAGCATCAACAGTCGAGTCGATATAGCCATGTCCGTATGTATGGAGCTAGAGACTCTAGATTTGGATTGTAAGCTTGTCTAATCTCTAGGCAGTACAAGTTTGTTTCAAAATTTCGAATTATCTTTCCGATTCCGGAAAACACATGTGATCGATAAAAGCAAAATCTCCTTAGGCAGAACATGAAATTAGGTAAAGTATGCTGTATATGCGTTCCCACATACGCACACATACTTGCAAGCACTGACTGTACACTTACGCGTAAAGTATAGGGGTAAGGGTATCGTCTAGTCGGAATTTCTCTTACTTGTTTATAATAAAATGGTTGAACTATACTTTTTGTTTCGCACGCTTCCAAAATGTATCACAAACTCCTAGCAGGAATTTTTCGCTGTACTGGATACGCACCTTAAAGCTAAATTTGTTCCAATATGCCAAAACACCATTTAGGCAGAAAATCAAGCAACGCCGTCTTAAGATCCTTGAAAATTTCCGTCTTTATCATACAAAATGTTTCTGTTAAATTATAATTCAAAGACTTTTGCTTGCGCCGTTATTCTACCGCCGCAAAGTAGCCAAACTTGCAAATTTAGCAGTGCGATAATCTTAACTTTTTAACGTCGGGATTTTTCGACTAGATCCTTGCTTAATTTTTTTTAATGATTTATTAACAATGTAGTTATTTAGTAATATAAATTAATAAAACTTAACTATAAGCTAGTTTTTAATTATTAAAAATACATATTTCCAATCATTAATATCATTACTTAATAGACCTTACATTTCTGCTGAATATTCCTTGGTAAATGCTCAAGTGATCTGATGTGTCTGAGAAATGGGATACGTGGATCAGAGGAGGTCGACACCATGTTGAAAGACCCGTGTTTTCTTGAAGTCAAAATATTTTGCACGTGTGCGCATATATGTGTATATCTTTTGTATTTCCTTTTTTTTTTAGCTTCTTGGGTTTTTTCTGACAACTTACCCATTGATAAAGAACCTCCGTGATGTCTTTCCACCATTCGTGTTTCCACAGCCCTGCCTGGGATAGTCGACTTTTAGCACAAGCTCCGCTAAGATCTTCTGTTGTATAACCCGTTTCCCTTTTTATATGTCAGATATCTGAGTCGTCACGAAATAGGTATAATTTGGTTAAACCGATATTGACTACCCCATAAAAGGATGTGTACCTGAATTGCATGTTTTGTGTGGTTCCCGCCTAAACGAGCCAATCCCAGTCGCGTTCCTTTGATGTTTATACATAAGCACAATCTTGTGATATTTTGTTAAACATCAAATCAAAATGCGATTGCTTTTTTCAGGGTGCATTGATTTTTTCTTCTTCACAAGTATGTTGATGTGGTCAAAGGAAAAGTCCATATTTTGACAATTTGTTGAGAATATTTCCAAGGTGAGTTGTGCGTTTCGTACTCCATCAAAGTAGGCAAATAAAACATTGTAAAACTAGTATTGCAGTAAAACGACAATAACCCAACTAATTAAAAGAAAAAGGTTTGAATCTTTCAGCTTGTCTTTGTCTGGACGCATCAGGAAAAAACCACTTACCCGTTGTTGTTTTTGTAATAAAAAAAATTAAATTTGAGTATTTAAGTATTTAACCTAACTGCCCAATTTAACTTAGCATCTTGCGTAAGGCTATTGAATTGTGCACAGTCATATAAAGTCTATATAACCATCTCATGAAAGGCATCAGCAAGCAAATTAGCAGCAACAGTAGGAATGACTTCTTTTCAATGCCACTTTTCCATATTTAAAACAAGTAAGAAGGCTCTAGTCGAGAAATCCCGACTAGACGATACCCTGATCCCTATACTTCACGCGTACAGTCAGTGCTTGCAAGTATGTGTGTCTGTGTACGCGCATACTGCATACTGCATACACAACTTCAATGTCCCATATCTCCGGTGTTTCTTAACCGATTTTAATAAAAATTTTACAGTTTTTTAATTTTTTGTTTAATAATTTAAGTGGCATCTCAAAGATTTCCAAATTCAAGATTTTGTTATTATCGATCCCATGTGTATATCGGAAACGGGAAGTGTTATCGAAAATCGAAAACAAACTTGTACTGCCTAGGGATTAGGGATTAGCTTAAGTTCCAAATTTGGAGTCTCTAGCTCTTATAGTCTCTGATATCGACGCGCTCATACATACACACAGACAGACAGACGGACATGGCTATATCGACTCGACTGTTGATGCTGATCAAGAATATATATACTTTATGGGGTCGGAGATGCTTCCTTCTGCCTGTTACATACATTTGCACAAAACCATTATACCCTTTTTCCCATTTTTAATGGGATCAGGGTATAAAAAAAACCAATTTTCCAAAATTAATCTTGCATTGTCATGCTAAAGTTGCTTTAAGTTGTTTGTCCTATGGTAAGCGAACAGTAGCAGCATCATACACTGCAATTCAGTTCATTATACGTAATTCCCATTGATCAGACAAGATTACACCGATTCCACAAACCTAATCCAACGCATCAAGAAGCATACAGCGTATTGGAATCGTGGTATAAGATAAAGCTACTGTGAAAATTTCAGCTTATCTCTTATTTTTTGGGCTGTACACCGGTCAACAATCAGTTAATCAGTTAGTCACGTGTTAGAGTTTAATATCTGGATATATAAGCTGTTTAATTATAAAATTAACAATATTGTTAAAATGATTACAAGCGACGAACACGTAATTATTGATGTCCTCACATTGATTTAAGTGCGAATTCTGCATTTATACCATATGGATGGCAACGGTCCTTACGTGATAATAGTAAGTATTGGTGTCAGCTTGGCTGCTATCTTTTAACTGCTATAAAGAGTCAGAGCAGCGCAGTTCCCTCTCAGCGTTAAACTGAGTAGTTTTGGTTTGACTTCGGCCCACTTCATTGACAGCAGGCAAACGTAAGAGAAGCGCGATTGCGCCAGCAGTCAGAATCTCAAGAATAAATTGGACTTGCAACTGAAACATATATTTGTTTTTTCGTGTATTATCGCTGTCGGTTATCAACAAGTAAATACAATTAAGTGTCTGTCGATTAAAGGGCAAGGAAATTACCTGACTATTGAACAATTTCCGTTTCTGTGACAGATTTGCAAGTGAGTGAGTATAGGATGGCTACTCTTGGTGTCTGGGACTATGCTATCTTAGCCGTAGTCCTGGTCATCTCCATACTTATCGGAGTATACTATCGCTACGCGGACAACAAACAAAGCAACACCACGGAATATTTTCTGGCCAACCGTTCTATGGGCGTTACGCCAGTGGCCTTTAGTTTAATGGCCAGCTTCATGTCGGCTGTTACCATATTGGGTGTATCAATGGAGATCTATCAATATGGAACCATGTTTGTCATTATCAATATCTCGTATATTATATCGACGCCCATTGCAGCATATCTTATTCTGCCAGTCTTCTATCGCTTGAAAACTGCCAGCGTGTATGAGTATCTAGAGTTGCGATTTGGATATGCCACCCGCTTAGCCGCTTCACTTGCGTTTTCAATGCAAATGATACTATACATGGGCATTGTTGTGTATGCGCCAGCATTGGCCTTGGAGGCAGTCACTGGCTTAAATCAAGTCTTTTCGATTCTAATTGTTGGCGTCGTCTGTACTATTTATGCAACTATGGGTGGCATGAAAGCGGTGTTGATGACGGACATCTACCAGTCGATCCTTATGTTTGCAGCAGTATTTAGTGTTATCATATGTGCGGGAATCAAAGCGGGCGGTTTCGATATAATTTGGCGGAAGGCGGTGGATAATGGACGCATCGATTTTATCAACTTTAGCATCGACCCAACGACAAGGCACACATGGTTTACTCAGGTGCTGGGCGGCAGCGCCACATATTTGGCTATATATGGCGTGAATCAAGCACAAGTGCAACGCCTGCTTGCCGTACGAAATCTAAGATCAGCGCGCGCCGCGCTCTGGTGGTGTCTGCCCATATTGTGTCTGTTAAGCATAAGCACTTGTTTCTCGGGCTTGTGCATATATTGGTACTATAATGACTGTGATCCGCTACTGGCCGGGCGGGTCAGTTCTCGCGATCAGATAATGCCCTTGTTTGTGGTGGACACAATGGGTGAATACACTGGTCTGTCGGGCCTATTTGTATCGGGTATCTTTTGCGCCAGCCTATCCAGCATTAGCACGGCAATAAGTTCGTTGGCAGCTGTCACCCTGGAAGATTACCTGAAGCCGCTAGTGCGTTGCTGCTCTGGATATACCCTTGACGATCGCCTTACAATGTGGTACTCAAAGTTGCTTTCCGTTTTCTATGGTGCCCTTTGCATTGGAATGGCTTTCTTGGCTGGCTCGGTCGGGGGCCTGCTGCAGGCGGCTCTCTCGATCTTTGGAATTATTGGCGGCCCTTTGCTGGGACTCTTTACGCTGGGCATGTATGTGACGTCTGCAAACCAAAAAGGAGCCATTGGTGGTCTACTTATTTCGTTGGCCTTATCTTTTTGGATCGGCTTCGGCAAGCCGAAGCCCCCGATACCCACTCTTGACATGTCTATCGCTGGTTGCCCTGCTGACCGCAGCTACGCTATCGATATCCTACTTCAAACTGAAACTCAAGAAACGGATCCGGAAGCAGGTTATTTTTATCTTTATTGCATTAGTTACATGTGGTACGCAGCTATTGGCTTTGCAGTTGCTTTTCTCGGTGGCTGGTTGCTTTCAGGCTGCTTTGCAGCTCTCAATTGGGATAATAACAGCTGCATCTATCAAGACGGTAAGTGCACGCTGATCAAACATGATCTTTTTGTGCCACCAATTGCTAAGCGACTGCAGCGACGCCAAATGCCTCTTGTCGTCGTGATTACCACCAGCAGCGACAGAAGCCAAGGAAGTAGAAGCAACAGTACGGAATATGCGATTACTGCTCCGGAAATCGACTGTCAGAACGCAAATGTTCGGGATAAGCACAGCTCAGATTCATGAAACCGTTCATTATTATACTTTGGGCACAGAGACAAAGCAGAACTATTAAGTTTTAAGATTTAAATGTATTTAAACGGAGGAACAAAACAAAAAATATAGATAAATAGTTATGATGAGGATAACAAATCGATTCTATTTAACTCAAAGACTGTAAGAGCTATAATTTATAGCTTTCATATACCATTTGTTATGCAAATGGTTTCGTACACATATTTGTAACACGCAGAAGGAACCATCTCCGACCACATAAAGTATATTTAGTGTTGATAATCTTTAATTGGATAATTAGAAATTGGAAATATGATGTCGCCCTGGCATCCAAATTAATTTTTTGGCGAAATATGGTAAGACGAGCATAAAAGCACATCAATTTGTTAAATCGCTATATGCGTAAACACAATACAATACACAATATAATTAACCGCGATTGCTTAATGAAACACTATTTTTTTTTTACATTCATTTTATGAAATGCAATGTCTTGCAACAAAAATATTTACTTGGTAATAAAAGTGTACATTGTTGACAATATGAAAAAACAAAACGAACAAGGTGGCTTAGAAAATTTGATTTTAAACTTGAATAAGTGATGTCATTACTTCTGATAAGATTTCTAAACTTAACTGCTTTCGGTGCCTTTTTAATCGTCATTAGTAAGCGACGCTGGGTTTTCGTGTGCTTCATAGTAGGTGCGACTTTGCGAAATGTGCAGAAGAGCCAACAGGCGAGTGAGCTCCTTGTAGCTGAGCGTAGACATTGACTTATTTTCCGAAGTGTGCACACCAGCCGCTTGCAGTTCTTCTACAATGGTATCAAAAAAGCCGGGCCGCTCTTCCTCCACCAAGTCATCATTCAAGTGTTTGGGCGCTATTTTCATTACGTGGTGAAACTCATGTGTCTGCACCTGCCCGACAGAGTCCAGGGTGACCATCTCCTGCTCGTCGGCCTTAGGCAAAGCCGTTAACACGCCACTCATGGCGATAAGAACAATCGCCAAGCATCCAGCGTATTTCATGATCAAATTAAAATTTGGTAAGGTTAAGCTTGGATTGATATATATGTTTCTCTGCATTGGGTGAACGTTGCTGCTTGTTAGAGGGTCGCGTTTCCACTGACAGCGCATAACTTTACTTTTTTTTTGCTGACGTCTGCTGATCGTCGCGGGGCCACCCGGACTCTTGCAATTGGGTGGCGTTGTGTTTATGTTTTCTATTACTCTAGATCCACGATCTCCGGCGCGACGTCATTGAATCGGTTTTTTGTCTTTCGTTCTTTTTGATGTTTAAATTATTTTATCTATATATATGTACACACTCATGTACAAACACATGCACGTTTAAATATGTGAACGCATGTCGTTCCCTTGTTTTGCTTTTTTTGCGTCGTTTGGCTTTGTTTTATTTTGTTGGTTGATTTAA
The DNA here is from genome assembly GCA_035044465.1 of Scaptomyza tumidula. Classification (NCBI taxonomy): domain Eukaryota; kingdom Metazoa; phylum Arthropoda; class Insecta; order Diptera; family Drosophilidae; genus Scaptomyza; species Scaptomyza tumidula. The sequence goes on along the minus strand of JAWNNW010000257.1, from coordinate 117,732 downwards.
TAATACAATTTGTGTTCACCATGTGGACGTTGTACTTTGGGCACTTATGTTACATATGTACATGTACATACCTCGATATATTCATCCATATAAGCATACAAAAGTTAGCAAATTCTTTTTATAACTTGACTCTCAAAGTTTTTTGTACTCACTGTACACAATGAAACATAGGCAATAATTTTTTAATCTTATCTCTTGCTAGTTTTTATACTCTAATACCAAAGTTCTAAAGAACTTGGTAATGAACTGCAGACCAATATTACATTATATACACTACAATAACAAATAAATTACAAAAGTCCGATATTATTAACTTATCGAATGATATTGTTTAAGGGGAAAATGGGTTATCCGTTGAGCGTGGCATTAAAATCCACGCAGATGATTACCGGTTTTCAAAGGAAGTGGGGCGTAGAGCGTACGAGCTCAGCAAGTAAAGCGGCAGCACATTGTTCCATTTGGGGTAACCCTTTTAACTGGAGCTAGGTGTTTGCCCTTGCTGGTGGCAGAGACTGTATACAGGCATGCTCCATGGGCGCTGATATGGCATCACAGAACCCGTGATCTTCAATTATGCTGCTTGGTGTTATGGCAAGGCGAGGAATTTATATCTGACGCTTGCTGATAATTTTGTCTTAACTGGGGACTTGGATAATAAGTGCAGGACTGTTAGAACATCATATCCTTACTTTAAGGAAGTCTTCTTATAGCAGGCCTGAAACTTGTCGCATTATTTCCCTCATTTACCGGAATTACCACCAGTAAAAAAATTTTAAGCGTAAAAATCTCGAAGAATAATTTTTTATCCAATGGGATACGACAACCTTTCATCGGCAGCTAACATATTGCGAATTGCTTAAAGCGAAGACGGCTTTTTGCCATATGTCTTGTTAATAAACATTTATTTTTTATTTGGAAAAGGGATCTAGCCACGCGTTTTCATACATCTGTAAATTTTGCAAATTTCTTCAGTTAAGGTTGTGCCAGACGAATAGATTTTTCGTGCTAGCAATGAGCTGTCAGTCTTCGACAATTAAACCATTGTAGAAAGCGATTGCAGAGGGTAGACAACGCAATTATTTTTAGGCTGATTATTTCATTTCAGAAACGCTCATTGCAGCAACTTAATGACGAAGCACTTTCAGTACATTTCTGAAATGCCTTTGCAACTTAATTGCAATTTTGGTGTGTGGCTTTCTTTAACGATCTCATTGCACATAAAGAGCATAGCTTTACACTTTGGTTACTTCGATGCACACACACACACACACACACACACACACACACACACACACATACTTGCAAGCACTGACTGTACGCATAAAGTATAGGGATCAGGGTATCGTCTAGTCGGGATTTCTCGACTAGAACCTTCTTACTTGTTTATCTATGTTGTACGTATAGTAATTTTAAATTTAATAAGCAGTATTTCTTATTATATCCCATGCTACACAGATACAAAATGGTCAAATTTATGATGAGGATACGCTGCAGCGCGCATTGCTAGCGGCTATGTCTCCACACGTGTTCGAGCCGCAGTATTGGCGTTTTGAGCGACACTGTGCCATCTTCTTCACGGATGACTTCGAGGTGGCCGAGCGGATAATTCAGCTCGGCCGGCACGCACAGCTCCCGGATGGGTTCCGACTAATGCCGCGGGTGCGCAGTGGTGTTCCTCTGGTTACCATTAACGAGGAGCTCAAAGCGAAGATGAAGGTTGTCATGGCTAAGAGGTATAACGTGCAAACCAAAGCCCTTGATCTGACACGTTTCCACACTGATGTGGATCTAAAGCCCTTATTTTGTCCGCTGTTCCGTGTAAATGTCATGTCCACAGCGTTGGATATCATTTGCGACAATATACCCGTTCTGGAGGCTATCAATCTCAATGACAACAACTTATCAACCATGGAATCGTTTAAAGGCGTTGAAAAGCGTCTGCCACACCTAAAGATACTTTATTTGGGCGGTAACAAGGTGAGTTTATCCAGAGAATAAAAAATTGTGCAACACCTCTTTAAAAAATGTGAACTTTTAGCTTCCATCATTGGCGCATTTGTTGGTATTTCGTAATTTACCAATTGTCGAGCTGGTCTTGCGCAATAATCCGTGCCGTTTACGCTATAAGGATTCCCAAAATTTTGTCAGGTATAATATGAGTGATCTGTTGTTGCTCCTGCTATCTCCAGGATAGCGCACTCACGAAAACATCAGCGTTGGAACTTGGATAAGGGTTGTAATATTTAAATGTCTTGCTCTTATTAATCCATGTTTCTTATTCTGATTTATTGTGTTAAGCTTCCCATTGTTTTGTTTGTCGCGAAAGCAATTAAAAGCCGTACCTCGTGCTGACTAAACACCAACGCATTAAAGAAAGCAAACGTATTTGAAGACATTGGATGATTGTTTAAAAACTGTTGCTATATGTTTCATATTTACGCAGCTACTGAGAAATTAAGCTTTGGAAGACTTTCATTGTAAAAAAAAAAAAATCTTCAAGTTAATATTCTTGAAACTGTACAACAATCAAAAAAAAAAATTAAGAAAACCAAGCAAAATTAAAAAAGCACACCAGCAACATACCGACTGACAATTTAACTGAACAAAATCTCGTAAAAGGACACAAACATGAACGACATTATCGCGCGTTATCATTTTTACAATGCAGGCAAACATGCAGCTCTGTGGGGTTTTCTTGCGTTGTTACCATGTGTGACGGGCAAGTTAATAACAAACCCGTAAAAAGCAACCCACATATATGAACAGATGAATGCGCGCACCGCACACGCACGCATGCCACACACACGCCGCGTGCGCTCAGCCGGTTTTCTTTTGGGCTGTCGCCAGTTGCAAATTTCGAATTGCGTTGCGATGTTGTGTTGCTGTTGTTGCAGTTGCGGTTGCGTCGATGTTGGCTGCTAAAGTGTAAAGATTGATGCGCGAGCCACGGCCTAAGGACCATAAGAAGCGACTTGCTACTCATGATAGCCAAGGCTACCAACACAGCGAAAAATTCAAAATTTGAAAATTGACTGGAGGTGGGCGCTTGCTTTGCCTGCGGATGCTGCGTGCAAGAAACAAATACATAAGAAAACTTAATCATATCATAATCAATACATCACCGAACAAAGCGACTTAGATGAAAAAACAGGTTTTTGTGCTAAACGCTTAGGGTGCTTTTAAAAAAAAGTAATAATTAAATAATAAAAAAAAGTATGTATAAAAAAAATGGCAAAAAACGGTGCTTTAAAGTTTGTCTTCTTTTAACAATTCGTTGTATGTTTCCCAGTCTAGGGCATATACTTTTATTATATGTGCCAACATCTTGCGAACAAAGTGCATTTCGAATTGCTTGTGCGACAATACAAACAATGTATTAACATAACGCCGGGTTACTTTGCTTGGGTAAAAAAATGGCTGAAAGTGTCCCCCTAAATCCAATGCAACGATTTCTAAGATATTTTCACTAAAAAATTACTATTGGTTTAAAATCTGTTCCTAGCTCGCTCTGAGAATGCATACAAATTCAAGTGAGTGCAATCCAAAAACTTTGTTTAAAAAAATGCTTTTCTGAGTTTTGTTTAATTTATTAAAAAACACACCTATAATATTATTTTATTTTATTTTCAAAAAAAGTTAAGTCCAAAGACATCAACAAAATATTCCATGATTGTGTAGTCTATGCTTCTTAGCGCGAGCTACGATATTTTTCAAAACCTGTAGTTTCTTGGTAAAACTATCTCTTAATACTTCGGAAAAACAAATATTCGTGAACTATTCTTGAAAAAAAAAAATTTAACCGCCTAAATATACATTTATATACATGCATGTAAAAATCTTTATTATCTAACACCTTTTTTAAACAAATATATATATATTCACATAAATTTAAATGTCCGTACGTATTACGAATACCATCCCAAAAAAAACCGACGCTATTCAACCGAAAAATGCTTACAGCGAAGTACGACGAAAGTTTCCCAATCTTCTGAAGCTGGTAAGTTATCGAAATATTGTTATGCTTTATCATTTGCCAAGATTATTTTGTTGTAACAAATATTATCTTACTTGAACAATTGCCAAGAAACTGACGACACGCAATAAATTAAAGCTATTAAAAATAAGTTTTTTATTCAAATATTACATTTTATACAGGATGATGATTTATTGCCGCCCCCAGCATTGAGCTCCTTGCCATCAGCAAAAGCATCATTTTTGTGCGAAAGCGCTGGCGCTGAAGTTGTCCGTCAGTTTTTGGATCAATACTTCAGCATATTTGATTCCGAAAATCGCCAGCCTTTGCTTGCTGCGTACCATGACCATGCATTGCTTTCTATGTCAATGCCCTCAGCCAGCCAGGCTGGCAGGTAAGAAAACAGCTTATCAAATAACAAGTATTACAACAGAGCAGACTTTAAGCAAAGACATTGGATGCACCTTTGAATATAAAGTGTTGTTAGCAGACATGGGGTAGATGGGGAGTTTTACTATTTTATTTCTCACGGTCTTAAGATCTTTCGTAAAAAAGGCTGTGAAGAAATTTTTGTTATTTACTTCCCATATTTTTAACAGGTTAAACAGTTTCTGGAAATTCAATCGCAATTTGCGCCGCATTATGGGTACCGAACGGGATGATTTACGTTCACGTTTGTTAAAGAATGGCCGGCTGGCCTGCGTGTCTACACTAGATGAATGGCCACGTACGTTGCACGAGCGACACACTTTTACTGTGGATCTAACTATCTTCAATGTAAGCTAACTTCAACTCCAGCTTGATTCAAAACCCAAATTTTTTATTTTTCCATGTGTGCAGCCGCAAATGATGGTATTTACGGTGACGGGACTGTTTAGGGAGCTATCTGTTGATGCTAGCAGCTCAACGCCTGCTTCCATGCAGCCATACGAGCTACGTTATTTCGTGCGCACGTTTGTGGTTGTGCCGCAAAATACGGGATTTTGCATTCGTAATGAAACAATTTTCATAACCAGCGCTTCTTTAGAACAGTCGCGTGAGCTTAAGCGATCGCAGCACTCAGCAGCGCCGAGCGCTGCCAGCATAGCTCCAGGAAGCTCTACCCTTAACGAAAACTCAATTCAGAGTCGTCTACATGCAGCTAGTTCAGCGGTTGGTGGTGCTGGTGCTGTGACCCTACTTACGCGACCTGCTGTCAGCGGCCAAATATCATCGTCGGCGACTGCTCCGAACTCAAGCACACACAGTGATTCTACTAAAATGCAAATGGTGCAGGCCATGAGCGCACAGAGTCAGATGAATCTGGATTGGAGCCGCAAGTAAGTATACCAAATCGCTCAAACTCCATGTGGAAACTCATTTTTCTCGATGCTCAGCCAAGGTACTTTTGCTTAGTATTTCCAAAGAATGTCTGAACGGGTTCCGTAGATTTTCTCTCAAAATATATATTTCATGGGCCTTGCCTAACGTAATGGCCTTTAAATCCCCCGAGCCGGACGGTAAACTCCAGCCCTACTGGCTGCAGAAAATCTTTTTTGGAATTTGGACGACAGGTTCAACCCCTTAGACCTGGCTTGAATCCAAGGTCGTCTTTATCTCCAAGGCAGGCAAAACATTTCATACGACCCAAAGGAGTTCCGTCCAATATGCTTAACATCCTTTTTATTCGTGGCATTCGATCGGGTGCAAGGCTTCACAAGAGAAATTCGATCTCGACTGATCATTTCTCTTAGCATGCTCACCAAAAAAGCAAATCGACTGAAACAGTGCTCCACGCCGTTATGTCTACAGCGAAAAATCACTTCACCACAAGGAGTACTCCCTCCTAACCACACAAATCAAAAATTGAGTTGACTGTTATAAAAATACTGGTTGCCACGTCCAAGTTGTTAGATAGACCCGTAGAGTGGAGACCAATCAGTCAGGGATAAAAGCGAAATCGGTTTTCCGAAACTGACGAACTTGGCTAAAAGGTTTTGTACTGGAGCATCGCGTTCGGTAGGGTAAAGTGATCAACACCTTCAATGTTGGGTGGTATATATATATCTGGATAAGACTGAGGCTGTGATCGGGTAACGGATAAGGAGGCTGGATCCAAAACAAAAATAAGATGAAGCATTTTAGTAAGATAATTTGGGAAATCATTTATTTGACAATGACATCCCAAGTAAGTTGATCAAAATTCATTCTGAGCCGTGGAGGTCAGGGCACCAGAGTCGGGTCAAGAAATCCAAGTAGGTTCAGCAACATTGAAATCACCAAGAACTAAATAAAAAATCGCGATCGGAAAGCATTGCGGAAACAGAAAGTATAGTAGACAAATGTTCATCGTAAACAGAGTTATTTGAAGAAAGGGGTAAATACGAGCAAATAATAACCAGTAAAAAGGCTCTTGTCGAGAAATTCCGACTAGACGATACCCTGAACCCTACAGTCAGTGCTTGCATATATATAGTGAGTGTGTGGGAACGCACATACTGTAACTTGACTTAACTTCAATGCTTCATATCTTCGGTGTTTCTCAACCGATTTTACAGATTGGCATTATTTCGTCATAATGTTTCAAATGACATCTCAAAATTTGACAAATTCAAGATTTTTTGCCATCGAACACATGTGTATATCGAAAAACAGGAAAAGTTATCGAAAATCAAAAACATCTGGTATCCGACCAAAATTCTTTACAACATAAAGTGCCAAAATCTTGGTTGGAAACACTGAGTTTGACGAGATATTTCGAGTGCAAGCGAATTTTAATTTCTCTACCGTGAAAATTGCATTAGATTTGTCTGCATTAAGGACAAATTTGATGCCTAATCAGCGGGAAACAAATATTAATTTTTTTAGGTGGAACTCCAACAAATCTCTTGACAATATATTCTACTGAAGCTATTGTTTCAGGTAGTTAAATGTTTAGTTGTTAAGATATTATGGATTCATATTGTTGAACTAACTAGCCACTAATAAAACGGAAGGACCGGGATAAGATGATACAACATTAATGGGTATTACTATGTTTTCATCTGGTATTTCGTTTGTTTAAGGAACTGAGGCTGGAGTAATGTAATTAAATTTATTTTGTGGGTTAGAGCGTTCGATTGATTTTCAGACATGACAGGAACATTGGCCTTTTTGCACTTTGGCGAATCATACAAGAAGTTTTTTCATTTTATTTCTCTGCAACGTTGCACGGTTTTTGGAACGTTGCAGTAAACACTTTGCTACGCTTCATGGACGGAGATGGCTGCGGAGTGATTTCTTATGTCATAGCCTTCTCTGGCAAATACTCTTAAACTCAGTGCGAACGCACGACCGCTACGAGAAGTTCAAAATCCCTCTACTTACCCTAAATGCGGTGGATCTTGCCTGTAGTAAATTAGACAAATACTTATTTTAGACAGAAAACAAGACGGGAACGTGTTAAGAAGGCCTTTGTTGCTCTATCAGTCAGCCCACTTCACTTAGGAGTTTCCAAATAAAATCCTTCCACTCACTTATAACCCAAAAGACGATTGGTGTACAGGCTCGCCAGGGCCGACAGACTCTTGGAAAATATTCACTGATATTAAGGCAATATCCTTCAATTCGATATCAATAACAAACTGCCACAAATTTCTGCAAGCGATGTCAGCAGTTTGAAGTTTACCGGGGTTCCCGGTCATAAGGCCATCGAATGCAATGCAGACGAGCTGGCAAGGCTTATAACTGCGATGACTCTCCTCTCGGTATGCCCATGGCGAGCTGCAAGCTTAGAGTTCGAGACTACATTGAGCTCCAAACCAACAAGAGGAGGCACCACACATCTAAGCAAATTAGGCTGCGCCGCCGTACTCAGAGCCATTACGGGCGAAAGTATTTCGAATTAAATAACTAGCCAATAAGTAAACAGGACTAGATAGGTTAATGTTTTATCCGTTCTCTGTGAGCTCTAATTATTTGTGTTTTTTTATAAATCTAAAAACCACGGCTTGCTTTCTGATTTGTGTAACAATAACTACTTTTATACACTGGACAAGTGTATAGTCATTTTGTCATGAATTGTGTAACGCTTAGAAGGGAAGCACGTACGTATATATATATATTCTTGAGCAAAATCGCGAGCTGAGTTGGTATAGCCATCCGTGTGTCCTTCTGTTCTTATCCAACATTTTTGTTTTGTTGTGTTATTTGCCCTTTTTATACCTGATTTATATTCTTTTTTCTTTATTTATCTTATAGATGCCTGGAAGAGACAAATTGGGACTTCAATCATGCATCCTTTGTGTTCGAGAAACTCTTCAAGGAAAACAAAATACCGCCCGAGGCCTTTATTAAATAGTTCCGTCAATTACAACTACAATAACAACTTCAACTGTCACAACATAACAATAACCAAAAAAAAAATTCAAACCATATGTGCGGGCAATTAGCTTATGGTTCAAATCATCATCGTCTGTTTAGCAGACTTAGCATACACTTAATGCCAATTCATAAGCTTTAGACATTTATTTTTTAATTTGTATACATAATCCAACTTTGTAAATTGTTTAGGCACTTTGGCAAAGTCTGATCCAAAAAAAAATTACCTCTCAACGTTTAATGAGCTAACTGGACCTACTTGCTTTCAAACTCCAATACGCTTACATTTAAGTGTAGTTACTAATTGTGGTTAAAATCGTTAAAGCTTTTGTCAGAGAGTAAAAAATTATATATATATTTAGATGGTGAAATTTACAAAAATTAATACATAAAAGTCAAGAAGTTAGTTGCACCCGGAATATGGCTTATAAAACATCTATATGAAAACATTGTACAAAAAAATATAAAACATTAAAAAATTTTTTTTTTTTTTGTAATAAAAATTTATACCAATGGTAGGATTTAAATATGCATGAATGCCAAATGCCAGGCATATTATATCAGCTTATGAGCGTCTTAAGTTAATGAATTCTTAATAAAAATAATTATTTGTATGTTTACTTTATACACGTTGTTTTCGCCTGCTTTTATTGCCGAAAACCAACATCAATTAAAACTTGGATAGGGTCCAATAAAGCACTGAAATTCAATGCACAAGCAGCGTGTGACCACAAAGTTGTTGTGTTTAACATTTGTTTTTGGGATAGGCGCGTGACATCCAGATTTGCAAGCTGCTTTTAAAATACTCAGGTTAGCCCATTAAAAAGTTTGGAGATGACGGAATAAACAACTATCCCCGAAGATTATACTTGAAACAAGAACGTTATATAAATTCATTCATCATTGATTGAAGCAGTGGCTACGGAGGGAGGCGTAAAAATTTCACATTTTGCACTGATCAAAGTCATTTATTTAATTATATGTATTATTAACGGTCTACAACTGGCGCCTACGCCTAAGCCTTCCACAGCGAATGTTCTCTCCATTAAGGAGTTTGGCATTATATAATTTTTATACCCTGAATCCATTGAATATGGGTAATGGTTTGTGCCAAAGTATGTAACAGGCATAGGGAAGCATCTCCGACCCCTTAAAGTATATATATTCTTGATCAGTATCAACAGCCGGGTCGGTAAAGCCATGCCTAGCCGTCTGTCCGTTTGTATAAACACGTCGATCTCAGAGAATATATGAGCCAGATTTGGAGATATGGAAATTGAAATTAAGAAAGTATGCAGTATACGCACACACACACACACATACTTGCAAGCACTGGCTGTACGCGTAAATTATAGGGTATCTGTCTAGTCAGCAATTCTTGATTTCAGCCTTCTACTTGTGGGTTTCGATATGTGTTGTTGGAAGTCCTCATTAGCAGGAGTAAAGATGTGCGGGATCAGTGCCACTTCATTCGTTGCTGTGTCTGCATTTGCTATCCTCTCATTTCCTTGGTGACTTGGTACCCAAAAAAGGATACATTTTCCTTTGTATGGCAGTTTAAAGTTTTTTACAGCGCATAATGTGGATAGCCTGAGTTTGTTACGAATATAACCTTGACGCTGCGGGCAAGCCTCATTTAAGATATAAAGGACGACAACTCGGAGATAATTTATCTGTAATCTACTGTCAAACTGTCACATTACTTAAGAAATCTGAGATATTAGATATCAATGGCCATACTGCAGCACCTGCTAAAATTTATTAATCATATGAATGAATGTTCCGGCATCGTGGCCTGAGCGATAGGAAGATCGGAACGTGAAACGACTGAAAATCAATAATTTCTACACCAACGCCGCCTATGCTGTTGGAGCTCAGTGCTCCTGTTCTCGAGAGTACCATTGTAACTCTGGAAAGGTTCACTTCGAAAAGGAGTGCGGTGAACAACTGCTAACAGATGCTTCATATATTGTTCCTGTTTTGCGTTTATTATATAGACATTTCAGGAAACATTTCTTATAGACTTTGTCATAAACACAAAAATCAACAAAAAAAATTGGAAGGCAAAGTTTATGCTGTATTTGGCTTGCATTGTCATTATTTTAGGCAGGACCAGATTTGTTTGTTTGGAATTACATGTACATATATGTTCTAACAAACATGTATACTCATGACACATGACAAATTTTTAAAGAGAGTAAAAAGTAATGTGACTATTTATTAAGTGGGAGAAATAGTAATAGATGGCACATAAGATCAAAAAGAGTTTGGATATCATAGTAAAAAAACCAAGTCTGAAAAAAATGGGTAGATAATTTCTAGTATTCCTCATCGAAACTGCAAAAGAAATTTGGTTGATTAGTTCGGAAGCATATATTTTGGTTCGTTTTTGCAAAGAAAAATACTCCCACCATTGTTCTGCGATTGGTAAGAGATGGAATAAAATTATTGGTAATAGTCTACAATGTTAAGATAAGCTAATGTAACTGTCCCAGTAAGACCCCTGAGGACGACAGCGTTTCGCACCGATGCTATTATATACTAATGAATACTGTATCTGGGATATCATAAACAAGATTCGAATTGACGATAGGACGTTTAAGTGAAATATTAAAAGTTTTTAAAAGTAGGGATCATCGATTTCCTTCGTGTAGCGCTTAATGAACCCCTTGGCACTAGCGGATCGATTTACAATAGAGGAGATTTCCTTGCCAAACTTAAGTATTTAGTCAAAAATAATACCTGAATCTTCAACACATTTAATGCGATCAAGACATTTTGCATGGGTGAAATAAATGTTTAGCCAATAAGGATGGCTATCTTCAGCAAGCCGAAAATTGTACATACAGTGTGCCTACTATTTGTATGGGCATGGTGAAAAATTTAGATATTTTAACTTTAGAGCTATGGGGATACACTGGTTGTTGTTTTTAATTTTTACTAATTAATTCAGTCAATTATCTCTAAAACCTGTTAAACAGAACTTAAAAAGCATTCACAATAACAAAGAACAATTAAAAATACTAACAAAGGCACTAAATTCAACTTCCAACTAAATTTTTGGACACCTGGTGCATTTTGGTTTTGAAATTCGTATGAAATTCGTATGTACAATTACTTTTAATTAAATTAAAAATGTGCAGATCCATATAAGTCCAATTTTTTTTGGCCAGATCGCTTGCCAATGAAATGAAGAATGATTGTGAACTCACCACATCTCGCGAATGTGGCATAAACAAATTTTAAGTGAATAAACGCGACACCTATATTGAAAATTGTATTTATAGCAGAATATATTATTAATAAATTAAAACTTTACAATTAACCTGAAAATACTATATTTACCTTCGTGGATGAGGTGGCCCGTGATAAAAAACCACCCAAAAACAACTTAAACGGTTGGAACATATATTTATATTTTGCTTAAAAAATTAGAAACGTAACAAAAAATGTTCTTCAAAAAATACTAGAAGATGCGGAAAATATTAATATTATTTGAAATGTAAATAATGATTTATTTTAGAGTTTAGAGAGCCTCAAAAAAAAAGCTAAAAAAGAATCAAAATCAAAGTTTAATTGCAATTTTGAAATTGTTAAAAATAAATTTTAAAAAATTAAATTTCATTTCGTTTCACTCGCACGTCAGCAAAATCGGCTTCACTACGGTGCTGCTGTTTTTTTGTTTTTCGCGTCTCCTTTGTATTCTGTTTTTCTGGTAGCCAGCGATCTTCTTGTTGTACTCTATTGCATTCTTCTCCCTCTTTTTCATTGTATATTATTTCGTATATTATTGCTCAAGTTTGTCCAAATTTGTTCTGCAAAAATGTTGAGCAACTGGCGGCTTAATGCCAAGTTGAGCACCGATAGCGAGCAAACAACAAAACATTGACAAAAGAAAAACGCGTAAAAAAGTGTGTGCATATATACACTGTGGCAATTATATGTTTACACATGGGGAAAAATTTTAATATTTTCACTTTAGAACCATAAGCGACGTACTGGTTGTTGTGGAAAATTTTTATTAATTTTTATTTTTTCTAAGTAATTCAGTCAATTATCTCTTAAACCTAACAGAACTTGAAAAACGTTCACAATAACACAGAGCAATTAAAAATACTAACAAAGGCACTAAATTCAACTGTCAACTAAATGTTTGAACACCTACGTTTTTGGTGCATTTTCGTTGTGAAATTCGTATGAAATTCGTATGTACAATAACTTTTAATTAAATTAAAAATGTGCAGATCCATAAAAGTCAAAATTTGTTTGGTCAGATCGCTTGCCAATGAAATGAAGAATGATGGAATCACCATATCTCGCGAATGTGGCTTAAACTAATTTTAAGTATGGCGCTCGAAAACTAAGTGATATCTGAGGTTGAAAAAAAACATTGCTTAAAGACTGATGCGGTCCCTCACCCGCTACAACCTAATTACGCACAAGCAATGAGCAACAAAGCACAATGGACTCTTTGTTGTGACTCTAGAACTTTGTGTAGAAAGCCATATCGATAAAGTAATCATGTTCCCATCCTGACGATGTATTGGTTTTATATGCAAGGCTTTATGAACACCATTATGACATATTAAACCTTTAGAGTCAACAACCAAATGATGCCATTTTACATACCAAAGCTAAAAACGTAAAAATTGTAATAAATGTATTGAAAGATATTTTAGCAAGTTGGATATGAGAAGAGCCTCTACGTTTTTTTTTTTTTAGCCAAAAGCACCAATGTGGATTCTCGGCTTTTGTGTAAGACAACAAATGAATAATCTTTACCTTCGGTATGAGAGTATATAAAACCAATACACATGTTAACATCTTCATATACATCACCTGAACCGTAACGCTATTAAAAACAAGTAAGAAGGCTCTAGTCGAGAAATCCCGACTAGACGATACCCTGAACCCTATACTTTACTCGTACAGCCAGTGCTTGCAAGTATATATGTGTGTGTACGCGTTTACTGCATACTTGACTCAAATTCAATGTTCCATATCTCCAGTGTTTCTCATCCGATATCAGTAAAAATTTCACATTATTTTGTCTAATGTTTCAAAGTTTTGCAAATTTAAGATTGTTATCGATCCCATATGTATATCGGAAACAAGAAGTGTTATCGACAATCTAAAACAAACTTGTACTGCCTAGGGATTAGGCGAGCTTAATTTCCAAATCTGGAGTCTCTGGCTCTTATAGTTTCTGAGATCGACACGTTCATACATACGGACAGACAGACAGACAGACAGACGGACGGACGGACATAACCATTTTCAATGAGTTCAGGGTATAAAAATCAAAATTTTTCACGGTGTGCTAACACTTTCGTAGCAAAGCGTATATATAAGAAATGAAAATTAATTGCCGCAGTCTCTGAGTTCGACGCGTTCATACATACAGACAGACAGACGGACGGACAGACAGACAGGCCATATCGACTTGGTTGTTGATACTGATCAAGAAAATATATACATTATGGGGTCGGAGATGCTTCCTTCTGTCTCTTACAAACTGTGTGAGGTATACTATATCATGTCTACTAACACCATAATTTCTTATATAGGCAACGAACTAACATGACGATAGCCATGCTTCCCGTAACCATAGATTAACAAAATGGTGAGTTCTCAACGAGCACTTCTTCTCTGACCATAGATACATCGAAACAGTTATATTTCTGCATATTCCCAAACCAAAATGATGTCGAAACGATAAGCCCACTGGCTTATTGCCAAAGAGCACTTTAAAATACTTTTCATAAAGCATCCCCCAGTGGACAGCCCCACCTTAAAGAGTCATACCTCTAAAGCAAACATCAAGGGAAAGCAAAACCACCATGGTATTTCCCCCAAATAAGTGAGCTTTATTTATCATCACGTATGCGCTTCAATAACGCTTGGATAAAGACAGACGATCAATCGCGGAGTCCCTTTAAAACTACACCTCGTGTAGAAAGGCACTAAGACAAGCTTAACGCTCTACGTGAAATCAAAAACACTATAGAACCGCAAAGCTCAAAAAAGTTCTATGTATTAAACTATAAACCGTTTTCTTAAAATGTTCAACTACTCGTGGACAACATCCAGTTTAGAGTCGCTGGAAATTTTGGTGTAAACCCATTTTCCTGGTTGCTCAGCCGAGGTATCTAAACTTACCATTGCCATATAATATTAGGATCGAGGTGCCAAAGATTTTCTCTTAAAAGATATTATTTCATGGGCTATGCATAGCTTTACGCCCTTCAAATCGTCCGTCCGAGTGGTATAATCCCAGCCCAACTGGAGCTCACAGGGAAGACCGCCACAAACGGGCTAAAAAAGCCCTGGTTGAAGACAAGACTGTCTTTATTACTAAGGCATGCACGACCCTCAAGATTCATTCTTTAGATGAATGAATAAGCGTTTTAGCTGGACGATATCCGGTTCCAGTTCCTTTCTCTATTTTGCTTCACTTTTCTACCATGGTTTTGGCAGAGGCCAAACTCAAGCCACAAAAAGGCTCCGGAATAAGAAAAGGATTCACTGAGTTGGCTCTTGCAAGCTCATCCGTTATCTCATTACCTGCGGTACCAACGTGACACGGAAATCAACATAGGGTAACTCTATTCACGAAAAAGCCTGCGGAAGGCTTCAGTTGATTGGCTTCGAAAAAAGTGCTTTAATTGCCGCTTTTCTATTTAAAAGGATACACGTTTTTTTAAACATCAAGACAATTTAAGGCAGTAACCCTTACTATTTTTATACCCTGAACCCATTGAAATGGGTAAAAAGTTTTGTGCAAGATAATAACAAGATCTTGAATTTGGAAAACTTTGAGACAGTGAAACATTAAGCGAAATAAAGATAATCTGTGAAATTTTTAATAAAATTGGTTAAGAAACGCTGACGATATGGAACATTGAATCTGAGTGTGCAGTATGCAGTATGCGCGTACATACGCCAGTGTAGGGTTCAGGGTATAATCTAGTCGGGATTTCTCGACAAAAGCCTTTTTACTTGTTTTAAAAAAGCTTTTGGTTTTCAAAAGCTAGCTATAAAGGTAAATTCATTGGGCTGTTCAATTCAAAGATGAATTAGAACGCGGTATAACGTAGTTGTAACAGCTCGTGAATTTCTTACTGGGCGTCAATTTATGCGGTGGATCAGATGACTACGTCCACTTTCCGTCCACCTGGAGTCAGAGTGTGTGAAACAATTTGGGGCGGGCTAAGCTCGAGTCCGAGGCCTGCATGAAAGCCCCCATAATGCATTTTGGGGGTTTCCTTGCCAAGTCAGTAAGATCCGATAAGAATAATTAACCTAAGTGAGCTTTAACTAATCAGGTAGACCAGTCCTCAGGAGCGGTTTTAACATTGAGTTTGTATGCTGCATACCATGTTTAGTTTAATTTTCGAAGTGGTCTCGAACTCTTAACTGGTAGCTGGCAATTGTTTTACCTAAGCTCTCATTATCTATAGGGAAAGAGGCATTGTTGTTTCATGCCTTGTCAGCTCGTCTTATCTGCAGTTGCCTTCGACGCCTGGACACCCAGAAAAGTTGCGATCTGTGATATTATGTAGAGATTTGCAACAGTTTGTAACTGATCTTGTGTTTGAAGATATCGCTCATAGAAATTATACAGCCGCCTGGCTAGCTGCAGTGAATTCCATGCCGGAAATTAGCTAAAAAACCGTATATAAATTTTGTTTTTTTCAAAAGCTTCAAAAGCCAAGTTAACAGTAACCATTTTATATATTATGCACCGTTAAGTGAAATAAGGACACCTTAACTTAACAGTCACTGTAAGCATAAACGTGAGTCACTTTGGATATCGCTGCTTGAGCATTACTACTGTCGGTCACTTTAAAGCAACTTAAATTTCTTTAAGAATAAAAAATCAAAATAGGAAACGAATTTCGTATGTGTATGTATATATCCAGCTTAGAAAAGCTATATGCAGAAGTCAAGGAGAGCAATAACACATTTTTCCACTTATCGTTTCTTTTTCGTGTTCCTTGCTTGTTCTCTAATCTACGCTCTACAATTTGTTGTTGCTACAGCCGGCGTCAGTGAAGTATGTTGTTGGTTTGTCTTTAAGTTTTGTTTTGTGATTTCATTCATTTGCTTTACTTTTACTTTTTTTGCTTTCGTTTGCTCATACCGTTACATAAGATATAGGAAGCGCAAAACTTTTTAGTTAAACATTTTTTTTATTTGTTTACAGCAAAGAAACGTAAACGATTGTATTTTCGCGGGGCTTTATATGCTCCAATCAAACAAACTTAGTCGTCAAAATTGTTATATAAAAAGAATTCGATGAATGCCGACAGATGGCGACACAGTACTGCAATAACGGCCAAAAAACAAGTTGAGGCAAACACAATCGTATGGTTCTAAGAAAATGTTTTGTTGCGCCTTGAGAGCTACTCCCAGCTTTAGAAATATGATGTAAGAGTATGCTTCCAGTTTGCATATATGTGGGAATGTTTGTCCAGTTACTCGACCGGGCTCAACAAATGGACGCATAACAAAAAGTTTTACTAGTTTTGTTGCCACAGCTGCCAATAGCCAACAGGACCTTCAGTAAACCGGTCAGCAAATGGTCCTTGTCCGGTTTGTGATACGTCAGTCGACCAGCATCCCAAGCATGGGCGTTCTGCCAGCTGCCGCAATAAGAAGATTTTCCACAATGAAATGTTAATTGAATTTGATTGCGAACTTTTGGGCCAGCTGTGATTTATGATCACTGCTTTTGGTCGACGCTTTTGTTATGCATAATTATTCGGGGTAAGATGCAAAACTTGGGTTCAAGTTCGGCCAGCTTTTCAACTGAACAATCCGGTTTTTCCCTTCAACATTTAAAATATATTTTCCAAACGTACCAGATCATTTAGACTAACACTTAGTGAGATAATGAGCCGTGCCCGGTAAACTAACTGAATTTTTATACCCTGATCCCATTTAAAACGGGAAAAAGGGTATAATGATTTTGTGCAAAAGTATGTAACAGGCAGAAGGAAGCATCTCCGACCCCATAAAGTATATATGTTCTTGATCAGCATCAACAGTCGAGTCGATATAGCCATGTCCGTCTGACCGTCCGTCCGTATGTATGAACGCGTCGATCTCAGAGACTATAAGAGCTAGAGACTCCAGATTTGGAACGTAAGCCCGCCTAATCCCTAAGCAGTACAAGTTTGTTTTCGATTTTCGATAACCTTTTCCGTTTCCGATATACTCATGGGATCGATAACAACAAAATTTTTAATTTGGAAAACTTTGAGATGCCATTTGAATTATAAAACAAAATAATGAAAATCTGTGAATTAATTGAATTTATTAAAATCGGTTAAGAAACACCGGAGATATGGGACAATGAAGTTATGTATGCAGTATGCAGTATGCGCGCACACACACACACACATACTTGCAAGCACTGACTGTACGCATAAAGTTTAGGGATCAGGGTATCGTCTAGTCGGGATTTCTCGACTAGAGCCTTCTTACTTGTTATTTTTATACTTTGCTACCGAAGGTCAATAGTGTCCGTCCGTCTATATGATTGCAACTTTCTTCAACATACTATCTTTGTCTATGGGCTGGATATATGAAGTGCGAAGTTTGATGTGTTACATCGAAAGAGCAGCTTGGAAACCAATAAAATTGACAATTTAACATCTATAAAAGCCATCTTACACAGTTTTTGAGGGAGAGCCACTAAATTTCGTGTCAAGATAGTTGATGACTTGACCTTTTAAAATTGAACAAGTAAGAAGGCTCTAGTCGAGAAATACTAGACGGTATCCTGCTTGCAAGTATGTGTGTGTGTGTGTGTACGCGCATACTGCATACTGCACACTCCACTTCAATGTTCCATATCTCCGGCGTTTGATAACCGATTTTAATAAAAAATTTCACAGATCATTATTTCGCCTATTTAAGTTTTGATTATTTTTTTGTTATCGATCTCATGTGTATATCTGGACCGGGAAGAGTTGTCGAAAATTCGAAACAAACTTGTACTGCCTAGGGATCGGTCGAGTTAAGTTGAGTATGCAGTATACTCTTACATACACAAACATACCTTATTTCTTGACTAGAGCCTTCTTACTTGTTCAGCTTGGTATTTTACAAAAAAAATTAAGATTCTGTTTTATATTGTTTGCGGCAAGTTCTTTGTTTTTGCCTCAAAATGACTTAAAACTTTTGTTTGATTACACTATTTGATAGCAAGGTATGCATTGCCCTTGATTCATATGTACAAAGAAAAAGCCCTTTCCGAACTGTAGATAGATAGACCAAATCTTTGAGAAATCGTAAATAATGTTTTCGGAAATAAATAATACTTTGTTATGCGGAGAAAGTTTTGTTGACAATGTTCTTCGATGTAAAACGAACTGTGCTGGTATTTTCGTGACTTAGAGCATATAAAAAATATCCAACAAATTTTGATTGCACAACTTATATAGATTTTATCAAGCTATTAGCTTAAGATCATCACTTAACATAATTGTACTGAATAAATTTTTTGAATATAATTTTTAAATCTTAAGAAATTTTTATTTACTATTTATCTTAAGAGACGAGTTTTACCTAATAAAAAAAAATCCACTAGTGTTTCCATCAAAATGAAACTTTTGAGGGGGCGGCACAAAGATTTTAATTTTTAACGACCACCCTGAACACACGCATACATGCAGAGTTATGCCAATTTAACCGCCAACCAACCAAAGGGTTGTTGAGCTGCACACTCACACACGCTCCAAATTCCACATATCTTTCTATATTTCTCGCTCGCGCACATGGTCAGAAAAACCTACAAGCAGAGAGTGGTAGACGGGCACGTGCCTTTGCTTTATTGTGCTTTCAAACTGCACTTTTGCTTTTCAAAGATGTTGTTGTAAATGGCGTCATTGCGTTTGCCGATTGGACATAGCATTGTTGTTACTGTTTGCTTGCTGATACTACAAAATGGTCGTTGCTATTAAAACGATAAATGCAATGCTTCACAAGAAGTGGTGGATTACAAGAGTGTTCCAACATCGAAGCGTCAATCTATGCTGTGTGAGAGCAAGAGCAGAACATTTTGCGTCATTGGCTGTTTTTCGGACTTTCATAGTGCATTTGGGTAAAGAGTCATTTACTTCCATTATTCAACATTTGGAGTTTCCAAATGGCTAGCAACATCTCCAGAATTCAGTATGTCGATTAATTGTTTGCTAAGTTATAACAAAAATCAAATCATGCTTATTTTTAATCAAATAAACTTGTGGGTATTTATTGTTCCATTCCATTGATACACAAACAAAAACTACAAAAACAAAGAAACACAGAGGAGAAAAAACAAAACCAAAAACAAAAACCGGTTGCTTATTTAAGTCTGTCAATTAGTTCTTAAAAAATGCAAAGACAAGCCTAACAAGTAAGAAGGCTCTAGTCGAGAAATCCCGACTAGACGATACCCTGATCCCTATACTTTACGCGTACAGTCAGTGCTTGCAAGTATGTGTGTGAGTGTACACGCATATATTGCATACTGCATACACAACTTCAATGTCCCATATCTCCGGTGTTTCTCAACCGATTTCAATAAAATTTTCACAGATTGTCTTACCCATTAAACCCATTAAAAATGGATAAAAAGGGTATAATGGTTTTGTGCAAAAGTATGTAACAGGCAGAAGGAAGCATCGCCGACCCCATAAAGTATATATATTCTTAATCAGCATCAACCGCCAAGTCGATATAGCCATGTCCGTCTTTCCTTCCGTCCGTCCGTTTGTATGAACGATCTCAGAGACTATAAGAGCTAGAGACTCCAGATTTAGCACATAAGCTCGCCTAATCCCTTGGCAGTTCAAATTTGACAAAATAATGACAATCAGTGAAATTTTCATCGGTTGAGAATCCAGAGATATGGAACATTTAAGTTGAGTATACAGTGTGCGCGTACACACACACACACTTGCAAGCACTAACTATACGCGTAAAGTATAGGGTTCAGGGTATTGTCTTTTTCGAAAATATAAAGACTTTTCTCGGTGTGCAATAGATATTTTTTTATTGAACGAGAGTAGTTTTAATTTAGTTCAACATTTGTTGAAAATGTCATCCGGAGTTGAAGCATTATGTTTATTTTCATTGGATTTGATCCCCCTTTTTCAATACGTTATATCCTTTACAGATGATTATAACTATGTCTTTAGTAGCCAAAACTAGTTCAAAATATTAAAAACTCTTTTCTTTATTTTTATTTTTTTTTTGTCAAGAACAACATTCATGTATCGAAAACAATATGAGCTTTTGATGGCTTAAATTATCAATTTAGGCTGCCGATGGGTAATCCGAGCTGAACTGCCGTTCGAGTTTTCTGAGGTCGTATTTGAGTTCAGCGGACCCCAGAAAAGATAAACTTAATACAGTTTGCTCAGTACGCATGACAGAACATGCAAACCATAACGTTAAGCACATTCTTTACTAGCTGTACAAGTGTGGCCAGATTAACGGAACGTATGTAATATTTAATAAATAAAGTAATATTTTTTATTGATATTTAGCGAAAACGTTAACGGCCACACTCAGAGAACGGCTATTTAAACATGTATTGGGAAGGAGTTCGGCATATTGTCAGCGAAGTGGCTGGTGGTTCAACGGACACATTAGTGCCACCCTGCCAAAGCTCTAAACATTTTAAAGGCACAATATGAAAATTTTTTTTAAATTAAAACAAGGCTCTAGTCGAGAAATCCCGACTAGACGATACCCTGAACCCTAGCCTTTACGCGTACAGTTAGTGCTTGCAAGTATGTGTGTGTGTGTATTTATACGTATACTGTATACATAATATAAATAAAGATGGGGTCGAAGATGCTTCCTTCTGTCTGTTAAAATATTTTTAGGCCACATTCGCGAGATATTGTGATTCCACAATCATTCTTCATCTCATTGGCAAGTGATCTGGCCAAAAAAATTTGGAATTTTATAGATCTCATTTTTAATTTAATTAAAAGTAACTGTACATATAAATTTAACAACGAAAATGCACCAAAAGCGTAGGTGTGTAAACCTTTTCGTGGCCGTTGAATTTAGTGCCTTTGTTGGTTAATGTTTTTTAAGTTCTGTTTAATACGTTTAAGATATAAATGACTGAATAACTTATAAAAAATAATAAAAAAAATAAAACACAACAACCAGGGTGACCATACATCTCTAAAGTGAAAAAATTCCCATTTTTCACATTGTGTAAACCTTTAAGTGGCAATGTGTATATATAATTTTTTAACTTTATATGTCTGCGAGGAGTATACAATTACAATATATATAAATAAATATACACACACGCATATTTATATTATAAGAAAACTTTATGCTTAAAAAATTAAATAATGTTTGTAAAAAACCATCAACTGAACTTTGTAAGAAAAGCATAATGAATAAAGAAAAGAAGTAGACAGCTGTTTACAATTTTACCAAACTCTACGATAACTTTTCGAGAGACGGTGTTTGTAACATTAAGCGAAATAATGACAATCTGTGATATTATTAATAAAATCGGTTGAGAAACGTAGAAATTGTTGACATAACAGAAATTTATGTTAGAGTATCGAGTACTGTTAACACCAAATAAATTTGGCTAAACCCAAATAGAATGTTAATATACAAGAGAGGAAACCAGAGCGTCCTTCCGCTTGACAAAACCGTCACGACTATCGAGAGGTCGTTGGAAAGGGGGATAGGGGAATAAGTACGCCTTGTGGCATGAGACTAAGATAAGTTGTTAATGTTGCGTGGTGATTGTCAATTTTTGACTTTTGGTTCTATCTGTTTGCTAATGCCTAACATGGGAGGGTTGAATAAACTTTATAAGAACTTCGTGTAATTGTATGCCCAAACGTGAGATACTTAAATAAGACTTCCATTACATATGTGAATATTTATATTGTAAATTACGTAGATCATTAAGAACTTGTTGAACAGTTTTAATTATTCTGCTAGAATTTTTCTAACAGCCATGCTATTCAAAGCAAAAAAATCAGCTGCGCACCAATTCCACATAATAAATTTAAAATATTAAATTATTAACTTTTAAGTTCTTGTTATACACTCTAAAGTTACAAGAGTAGGGAAAATACATTGGATCTGATACTCATACATACATACATATGAGATTTTCATTAAACAGACAGTGCCAAATACATTTGACAAAAAATTCCACACTAAAAACAAAAAACTCAAATATGGCGGCAGGTCCACAAGTAAGGAAGCAATATTCAAAACATAAACCTGAATGGCAGTTAACTTAACACGTCCATCCTTGATCTTTATGTATTACATTATCGTGGGCTAAAAAACACCATCTTCCATATCTAGCACCGGTGGAATTTGTATGGAAGTTATTCTACATCTTTGCTCAAGATGCGATGATGCCAAACGGCACCCTATCGAGGAAAGAGTACTCGAATTTTGCCTAAAACCCTTAAACAACAGGACAATGAACCGCAAAAGGTGTGTTTTCTGTTCTGGTGACAATTTTGTTAAATGCATGCTTTAAGAAATAAATTCCGGTAAAAATAAATCTTATTGATAAATAAAGAAGGCAACCCGTATTAAGAGTATCAAATAAGTAATTTAATTAACCAATTGCTTCAAAGTTGTCTTGTTTACATTTGCCATATTTTCAAAGTTTCATTTTCAGTTTACCGAATCACATATATAATCTTTCCTGTATTGTACGAAAAGTAAATAAAATTGGCCACCCTATTCAATCGATGAAAATTCTTGAAGAATCGGTGTAAGTTTTTGAGTAATTACAACCAACGATAATGGAATATACAAGATAGGATTCCCAACGATAATGGAATATACAAGATAGGATTCCAGCGACTGTTATTTGTTAACAGAAACGATAAAACCTGTAAGTAAGCACCTAGCACGTATTACGATATTGTTGAATACGATATTGCGTCCGATGCGCCAGACGAAGATTTGTTGTTGCTGTATTTCATTGTGCCGTTGTGTGGTGGCCAGACGAAGATTTGTTGTTGCTGTATTTCATTGTGCCGTTGTGTGGTGGCCGAAGTTGAGATTTTAAATATTCGACTTTTGTTTCTGTCTGCTTGCTATGCCTCAAGTGGGTGGGTAGTATAGACTTTATATGAACTTTGTGAAATTGTATGGCTAATCGTGATAAACTTAACTACGACTTCTATCATACATATACGAATGTATATATTAGGAGTTCGCTAGATTAGGTTTAAAATGACTTAATACCAAATTAACACTAACCATAAAATAAACACATTTAGCTTTCAAATACTTGTCCGTGTATTGAATATTGTAATAAAGGGTATAAAAACACATTGAGCAGCGGTTGCGTTTCAGCAACGACAACCGGCACGTGTTGTTGTTGTTTGTTCTTTTTCGTTTTGCCTTTTTCCCGTTAGAATACAAAAACGACGGCCCAAGCCCATACGCAGCAGGCAAGCTGCAGACGATTTGCCTTCGACACCAACGAGCATACAAACACAAACATACATATGTATGTATGTACATACTCATTGATCGGCAACAACAAAATTTTAAAATACAAGTAAAAAGAATTTCTGCATGTACAGACAGACCATGACCTACGACAAACTCTAAACAGCAAAACAAAAACAAATCCAAACAAAACTCACATGCATACACACAAATACGGACCTAGGCTTAAGCCACCCTGAATCCGTTTGGCGATCGGCAAATCAACAACATTTAAAAATTAAAAAAACATTTGTTTGACATGAAATAAATGTATGATTTATACATGACATCGGCAGAACATAATTTTGTATTTTCAACTTAAACATTTCTAGCACCTATACCATTTTAGGCAAAATAACCAGCAGCCCAGCAATTCCAAAAGTATCAAATAATTAGTTTGTTTTTTATTTGAGATACTCTAAAGTTGCTTTTGCGTGAGCTCTGATAAAGACATATGTACATATGTATGTACATATGAAGTTTTCGTTTTAAAAACGAACCAAGGCCACATGCAGCAGGCCAGCTGCAGACGATTTGCCTTCGACACCAATGAGCTTACAAACACAAACATACATATAAGTACTCATTGATCGACACAACAAAATTCACTAGTCGAGAAATCGCGACTAGACGATACCCTGAACCCTTTACTTCCTTCTGCGTGTTACATACTTTTGCACAAATCAATATACCCTTTTTCCCTTGTTAGTGGGTTCAGTCTGTAACAAGCAAATTTACTTCAGTCCATACACAAAACAAAAACAAATTCATACACGGCGGCAGACAGAAATGGATACGCAATAAACGAAAATACGAATATCGTATGAGGGAAAATAGGTGCTATTGTACAGAGCTCGTTTACTAACTGTAAAAAACGAGGGGAATTTATTTTCGTGTCTTGTAGTTATATCGTTTTTGAATTACAACAAAATTATACTGTATTTACACTGCGATCGCTAAAAAGGTCTGAGCGATAGCGGCGGAGTCGCTTAAATTGACCAAAAACTATGTAATACCAAGACAGGAAAACTGTGACCCATCGTTTTTAACAGAATTATACTGTATTTACACTGCGATCGCTAAAAAGGTCTGAGCGATAGCGGCGGAGTCGCTTAAATTGACCAAAAACTATGTAATACCAAGACAGGAAAACTGTGACCCATCGTTTTTAACAGAATTATACTGTATTTACACTGTGATCGCTAAAAAGGCCTGAGCGATAGCGGCGGAGTCGCTTAAATTGACCAAAAACTGTGTAATACCAAGACAGGAAAACTGTGACCCATCGTTTTTAACAGAAACGATAAAACCTGAAATAACCATCTGGGGAAATGAAAAAACAATCTTGCTTTGCCAACTCCAATGAGAATCTCAATGTGCATGGATTCTCATTAGCTCAAAGCCTGCGATGCGTCAGACGAAAATTTGTTATTGCTTTACTTCATTTTGCCGTTGTGTGGTGGCCGAAGTTGAGATTTTAAATATTCGACTTTTGTTTCTGTCGGCTTGCTAATGCCTCAAATGGGAAGGTAGTCTAGACTTAAGATTATATGGCTAAATACTAAATAAAAATAAAAATACTAAATGAATAGATACTTAACTATGACTTCTATCACACATATACTTATGTATATATTGGGAACTAGATAGATCACTATTGGCTTATTAAACTAATTTATAATGATAAATACCAAATGCACACTAACCATAAAATAAACGCATTTTGCATTCAAATACTTGTCCGTGTACATTGACATTAATTGAATATTGTAAAAGTGTAACAAAACAACATTGAGCAGCGTGTGCGTTTCAGCAACGACAGCCGGCACGTGTTGCTGTTTTTATTTTTTCGTTTTGTCTATTCCTATTCCCGTTGGGCGCACTCACATGCATACACACAAAGACGGACCTAGGCCCAAGCCACCCTAAATCCGTTTGGCCATCGGCAAATCAACAACATTTAAAAATTAAAAAAATGTTGTTTTTTATGAAATAAATGTATAATTTATACATTACTTTGCCATCGGCAAATTTTGTATTTTCTACTATAATTTTATATTTTATTTTTCAGCAACCGACAGTGCCAAATACATACGACACAGCATGAGCAGTCCATACACAAAGCAAAAACAAATTCATACACGGCGGCAGACCGAAAAGTATAAGCAATGAAGAAAAATAAGAATCTAAAGGGGAAAGAGGTGCTAATCCGCAGAGCGCAACTTTTTTTCTGTTAAAAAAGAGGGGTCACTGTTTCTGGATTTTAAATTTTTCCACTACAATAAAATGTAAAAAATTTGGTACTTAAAAAAAACTGCTGAATTAAGTTTCCACCATTAGTAATTTGACCAAAAAATCGATTTATCATATATCAGCGTTCTAGCGGTTCGAGCAAAAATTTAAAATTGACGGACACATTTTGTATGGTAAAGGCTTACATTTTCAACTTGAAGCCAAACGCTAGCGGTGCACAGTGGCCAGAATCGGGAATTTTGCATTTCAATAATCAAAAATTGCTGATCGAAAAAAATTCCAAACCTTTTTCGCCTTTAATTAGGTGAGTTATTGTCGTTTCACTAAAGTACTACTTTTGTTCCTTATCTTCCAATTTTGATGGACTGAGAAAAGTACATCCCACCTTTTCCGCACTCTGGTTTCGAAAACATTGTTGGGCTTGCATTTTTTTCCTATTTTGAGAACGGGCGATTTGACACATCAACATGCTTGAATAAATTATATATTGATGTGAAGAACCAGAAGAAAAAAAAAACCAGCTGTAAAATGCATTATTTTGTAGTGCATTTTTTGCAGTCACACCAGCTGCAGCTTTTTTGCCGCCTGCTTTATTTGTAGGAAGAAGCTCAGCTTGGTGTCTATCAATATGCCAAGGTATTTGACCGCAGGTCTCGACCTCACCTTAGTTTCCCCGACTCTCAATGAGATGATCGTTGGTATCCTTTTCTTGGTCAGGACTACCACTTCTGTCTTGTTCAGCGCCAGTGATAGCCCATGTTCCGCCATCCAGCTACCGACAGCCCTCATCACTTGATTGAGTTTGAGCTGTGCTAGTTGCAGGTCTCGCGCTGCTACCAGCGCAGCAACGTCATCCGACTACCCAACCAGGCACGTCTCATCTGGCATTTCCAGTCTTCGAAAGTCCTCGTAGGTGGCGTTCCCTTTGGATCCCGTCCTAGTATAGATCTGCGCCGCCCCTACCGTGACCACCTTTCTGCGGTCTTCTCTGGTCTCATAAAGTAGTCCGTGCTGCGCAAGCTAGGCTCCGATTACTTGGAGTAGATAAGTGCTCCGTATCCTTCATCATATCTGTCAACCTCGTTAAACGCATTCTTAACGTCAAGAGTCACAAGAAGTACCACGCGACGCGAGGATCGCTCGGTTTCTCGCCCGTTGTGCGACACGGCATAGCCTGTGACACTTTCTACGCAGGTCCGCTATCTCAGGTCTCCACCAGTAAACCTGCTTTTTTCCTTGGTGGGGCCTACTACGGCCTCACAGGCCGCCCTGATAATATTCATGGTTGAAGTAGCCAGAGTTTCTGCAGCTACATGGGTGGCTTGACAAGTACCCGAGCTACAAAAGAAAAACGAAAATGTTTGGAAAAGTTATAATTTATTTTTCAACG
Source organism: Scaptomyza tumidula (assembly GCA_035044465.1). Taxonomy (NCBI): domain Eukaryota; kingdom Metazoa; phylum Arthropoda; class Insecta; order Diptera; family Drosophilidae; genus Scaptomyza; species Scaptomyza tumidula. The sequence goes on along the minus strand of JAWNNW010000257.1, from coordinate 90,277 downwards.
TAAACGCCTTTAAGCTCGATACATTAAATCCAGCGATTCTCCAATTTTTTTATCCCCTCTAAAAAATACGATTTCTGAAGCTCTGCAAAATAGGTCTCCGTAGTGGCAATAACCTCCTCGTTTGAACGAAATTTCTGCCCAGCGATTGACTTTTTCAAGTTTGGAAACAAAAAAAGTCGCAAGGGGCCAAATCTGGAGAATAAGGTGGATGGGGCAGCAGTTCGTAGCGTAATTCTAACAATTTTGCCTGGGCGACGCCGCAGGTGTGAGCGGGTGCGTTATCATGTTGGAAGAGCACTTTCTTCTTCACAAAATGGGTCCGTTTTTTCTTCAATTCGGCGTCGAATCTACCCAATAATTCGGCATAGTAGAGCCCTGTAATCGTTCTTCCCTTCTCTAGGTAGTCTATGTAGATGATACCTTGTGAATCCCAGAAAACCGTGGCCAACACCTTACCGGCCGATAGAACAGTCTTCGCCTTCTTCGGGGCAGATTCGCCAGGTAAAGTCACGAATCGACGCAGAAACTCCTTTGGATTATGCTTAAACATCGTCAAACTCTGCTTCGAAGTAGTCAGGCGGTTGCGCTTGTTCTCTGGAGTGAGCAAACGCGGCAGCCATCGCGCCGACAGCTCAATCTTTCATATATTTCATGTAGGACATGAAACACTCGTTCTGTTGAGATGCCTACTGTCTCAGCTAACTCGCGCACCTTCAACCGGCGGTCTGACATTACGAGATCATGTAATTTTTTCACTTTATCCTCCGTGATAGCCGTTTTCGGGGCACCTGGTCGTGGCTCATCAAAAACGAACGTGCGACCACGTTGAAACTCATTAAACCAATATCCGACGGTCGTCATCGAAGGAGCAGAGTCACCGTACACAGTATCCAAGCGTTCTTTGATTTCGCTGCGTGATTTCCTCTCCAAAAACAAGAATCGAATTACCGACCGATATTGCTCTTTTTCCATTTTTCTAAAATGCGCGGACACGACTGCTTTGACAGGTTGTAAAAACAAAACTAAAAGTCCGATTGGACGGAAGTTTTCACTGTGGCCGTCTAGGTTGTTGAACCTTACGATAGTGGCGATATGTTGCAATAGTAGCGCAACCTGGCGTCAAGCTCGGGTACTTGTCAAACCACCCACGCACTTCTCTATTCTGGCCGACCTCCTCCATCCTTGCAGCACCCCTCTCTATTTCCCTCTCAAAAGATTTCGGCGTGAGATAGCAACTTAAAGAAAACTAAAAAGTCGTCGTCCCACACCTCACCCAGACAAACCCGTTGCCTCGACCTCGACCGGCAACATGGGCCTTTCCGGGCTCCATCACCCAGATAACTGCAGTATCGAGTTAATCTGAGTACCAGAAGGAAGGATCCCTACTCCGGTACTGCTCGCTTAACAATAAAAGGTCGACCCTCCTCTCCACCAGCTGTTGAAGCAAATCGTTGGCAGTTCGGCTCCTATTCGAGTTTGCCTGAAGAACACGAATCATTACGTTATCTTATTTTTGGCCTTTCCGAGCACCTCTTTGAACGCTCTGCAGTTTCCGGACCCTGTTTTGTGTTCAAGGTGATCTCCGCTTAGGCCCTTGTCCGCGCAAATAATGCAGCGTGCCGGCGCCTCACATATCATGGCCTTGTGTCCGGCTACTCCACATTTATAGGACAAGGAGCTGCGATCAGGCCTTATGCACCCCTTAGCTACATGCCCGTAACCAAGGCATCTATAGCAGCGCGTCACGGATGTCCGCTCTCGCACTCGACAGTTAACCATTCCAACGAGGATCTTCCCGCGCCTCAGGAAGTAAGATGCGTTACGCGTACTCATCTCAACTACCGCCATCTTTTGCCCTCTCATAGTCCACGGGATTAGACCAGTCTTGACATCCCCGATGTTTGGCATATCCCACTTAAGGGCCTTTTTTACATCGGCTGCCTCTGTGAGGCAGTTAAGATCCCGGATCTCCACAGCGTAATCTGCCAGACCCTTGAGCGCCAGCGCAATCGAGTCGCGGAAGACGAAACTGTCCTCGGTGCAGGCTCCAATTTCTACAAGGACACCCCCAGTTCGAGTCTCCCGGACGGTCCTAACCCGCACTCCTGAGCTTTCCGGGTTCACTTTAGACTCATTTCCCTAAGAACATCGGCGTAAGACCGGTCCCCGGGTCGAATCAGGATAGCCTCCGTTGCCTTGTCGGAAGGGCTCCTGCCCTTCTTTTTGACTCCAATTGCCCGGTTTTCCCGAGGGACGACTTTTCAAGCTTGCTGGTTCCGAAGCCATCTTTCTTTCTGCCTGCTTCACCATCCGTTTGGTCCTTTTTGAAACGACCTCACGCTCGGGTTGATGTCAACCGTGTTGATGCGTTTTAGGCTCGCAGGCCTCGATATTTACCTCTTCTCTGCGGTCGACGCCATCTTCTTTTCTTCCCCCTAGAGCAGAGGCCGCCGAAGTTTTGGAACCATTACCCTAAATTTTGTTTTGAAGCTTGACGAAAAAATTTGAAGACGTAAAAAAAAAAAGGTCGCCAAATTTGTTGCGCATTACCCCGAAATATTGTTGTGGAAGTTGCCATTACCCCATGATGTTCTGTATTTATATGTGATATACTCTTTTTCAGGAATATTCTTGTGGAAGTTCACTTTACCCCAGTGATGACTAAAAAAAAGAAAAAAAAAAAAGGCTCGCCCGAATAGAAAATGCTGAAATCACTTTTACCCCATTTGGGGTAATTTACCCCGGTTCGCCGACCACTGCCCTAGAGTCTCATCCTAGCTGGCCTGCAGGACTGCATGGCCGAAAAGGCGTCCTCCAGAGTTGCAAGACCAAGTATGATGTCATTTGATGTGGTCTTTTGCCTATTTGCTGCCCCATTCATCTTGGCTCCGGCTTCTAGGCCCCGTGTTATATGCAACTCTTCCTCACTCTGTACCCACGCAATTTGCAAAACCACAGAGGGAATTTGCTCCCCGGTCTCCAGACTATTTTTGTCACCATCCCATTCACGATAGTGGCTGTTCGCACAGTCGGGCTGGGTTGGGCTGGTGCAGGCCTAGGATACGGTGAAGGTCCGGTTGTGGAGTTGTCTACTGGCAATTCATCGTCTCCACCGGCAATATCTGCTCTTCCGCTCGCTTCAAGTACTTGGACACTTGGTGGAGTCCTAGTTCCAACAGAAATATAAAAGATTTTGGGCTTAAAGACGACTGCCCAAAACAGGGCTATGCAAACACGAATGATGCAAACATGGGAGCATCATGGGAGCACTTCCACAATGAAAAGACAATTGCTGGGATAACTGGAATTCATGTGGATGTTATAAAAAGGTTACAGATCATTCTAAATGTCTTAAGCTGTGGCGGAAATGTTGAAACTTGCAAATATGGAAAATATGCTAAGAAGACATAGGCTCTTTTACGAGCAAAGTATACGCAGATAGTACTTACTTCTACAGTCCAAAAAAAAAATGGATCATGGTGAGCAGCTTATACAACGACAACTCTTATCGATTAAGCACAAGCCTTAAACAATTAATGCTAAATTAAAGAAATGCGCACACGTGCGAAGTACCTCGACTTCAAAAAAACACGGACCTGATGTCGGGCTCTTCTGATCTTCGTATCTCATATCTAACGCACATCAGATCAAAAAATATAATATAATCAACAACAAAATCTTGACTTTGGAAAACATGTTCCATATCTCCTGTGTTTCTCAACCGATTTTAATACAAATTTCACAGGTTGTCATTATTTTGCTCAATGTCGGCTCAAAGTTGCAAGTATAAGATTTTGTTGTAATCGATCACATGTTTATATCGGAAACGGGAAGAGTTATCGACGCGTTCATACATACGGACGTACGGACCGACAGATGGATGGACAGACGGACATGGCTATTTCGAGTCGGCTGTTGATACTGATCAAGAATATATACTTAACGGGGTCGGAGATGCTTCCTTTTGCCTGTTACATACTTTTTCACACAACCATTATACCCTTTTTACCCATTTTCAATGGGTTCAGGGTATAAATAGCCTTCTACCAAACACAAAAATATATGAAATATTTTAATTGTTATATTATTATATACATATATACACGTATATACCCTACGTAAATTATAATTAGATATAATAATAAATAACACAAAATAATTATGTATACCATTATGCGCATAAATAAAATAATAAAAAAAATACTCTTTGAAAAAAAGTTTAAAGCCTTATGTGTTTTTTTTTTGGCCTGTAAGAAAAGCTAGCCTCGTGGTGTAAATTTTGCAGCTGTATATATGTATACTAATAATGTAATTAACATAAATAGTATGTATCACACATATTTCTAAGATATCAGTCGCATTTTGATATGATGATATTGATGAAATTTTGCACCCCCATTTCTCGCGGTTTTGTTGGTATTCTTTTAAAGCGCACACATGCAGCTGACATGATCGCACGGCTGTCGGGGTTGTGAATATGCAAACAGTCAATGTGGAAAAGGGAATGGGTACGTGAAATTGCAATTAAGCACTAAGGATCGGCTTTGACGCAGGCCCGTCTTATAATCCGGCTGTCTGGGGATCAGAACACGGAGCGAAATTTTAGCACTGGCGTTGGTAGCGTCGACGGGAATGGGACCGAGAGGATTCGCCCGTTCTTTCAAAACATTTTGGCAATTACAAAAAAAAAGAAGCGCATTACTACCAGGCGCACACCACATCGTATGCACATATAAAAGATAGAAAGAGGCCAAGAAAGATAGAGACTTAGTCAAGGAAAAAATGAGATGAAAAACAAACGCTGGACTAAAATATAAAACAAAAGAAACGAGAAAAAATAGGTTTGCACCTGCCTAGCAGATTGGAAAGGAACGACGACAACTCCAATTTAATCAATAAACGGGGCGACAGCCGGGAGCATGAAGTAAATGAAATTAAGGATGTGATTTTGCATTGGTGTACTTCGAGCCGCGATCCTCGCTCACTCGTAACTGGCAATCGTACTCTTGCTTACAGCTAAATACACTCTACCTGGTTTCCTCACTTTGCCTTATGCGGTCTTTCCACTGCACCGTAACCGTAAATACTATCGGTCGGTCACGAAAGCTGTTTCCACTATTCTGTAAAATGACGTCAGTAAATAAATCAGAAGTATGGTATTTTTAAACCCTGATCCCATTAAAAATGGGAAAAGGGTATAATGGTTTTGTGCAAAAGTATGTAATAGGCAGAAGGAAGCATCTCCGACCCCAAAGTATTCATATTCTTGATCAGCATCAACAGCCGAGTCGATATAGCCATGTCCGTCCGTCTGTCTGTATGTATGAACGCGTCGATCTCAGAGACTGTAAGAGCTAGGACTTCAGATTTTGAACTGAAGCTCGCCTATTCTCTAGGCAATACAAGTTTGTTTTCGATTTTCGATAACTCTTCCCGTTTCCGATATAAACATGGGATCGATAACAAAAAAATCTTGAATTTGGAAAACTTTGAGACGGCATTTTTTTAAATAGGTTAAGAAACACCGGAGATATGGGATATTGAAGTTGAGTATGCAGTATGCGCGTACTCAGACACACACACATACTTGCAAGCACTGACTGTACGCGTAAAGTATAGGGATCAGGGTATCGTCTAGTCGACGACGATTACTCGACTAGAGCCTTCTTACTTGTTTGGTTTGTGTTAACTGCAAAAGAGTAAGACAAATTTCCTTCGAACAAAACGACGTCAACTATCAGATTCCAGCGATATTATAATTATTATTATTATTAAAAATGCACTCGGATATAAAGAAATACCGGGCATACTGATGTACTCAACCGAAATCTCTTGTTGCGTAACTCCAGTAAACCCATATTCCTGTGAACTCCTTTTAATTCAAATATTGTGCAAATTATCCCACAAAATGTTTGAGCTCTAGCTGAAACACTTTGCTGGCAATATGCTCAACGCGTTCTCAACAACCTTTAATCTCGAGCTGTGTAGTCGGTAAAATATTTTTGGTTTTCACGTGCTTTCAACGGCTTGCGCCACACTCTGCTGGGGCCATCATCATAGTATAGAATCATTTTTGATTCATCTCGTCTGAACATCTTAAATAAACGGTTTTTCCAAGCAGGTCGAGTTTTACAGGTCGGTACTTTAAATGGATTTTTGGGCACATTTGCGAGATATGGTGATTCCATTCTTTATCTCATTGGCAAGCGATCTGGTCAAAAAAGTTGGACCTTTATGGATCCTACTGACCATAATTCGCGCTGCCCTTGGAGCTATTGTCAGCGGCCGACCAGTTAAAGGCTTCGCCTCCATGCTTCCCTCGTTTTTACCGCGGCTTTAAGCATTGCAAAAAGTTTTCCTTCCGATTGCAAAAATTTCTGCAATCTCAGTGGCTTTCCCGAAGGTGGAGTTGTAATAATTATTTATTTATTTAATAATGTTAAATTTTTAAATAGAAAATGCGTTTATTTTATTGTTAGTGCTAATTTGGTATTAAGTCATTTTAAACCTGTTCAATTAGTCATAATTGCTCTACCTTATTCCCAATATATTCACAAGCATATACCTCAGTAAAAATGATATTTGTGCATCATATTTTCTTCACTTTTTTCGAAACTTTTAATTGCTCGATTTTTTTTATTTTTTTTTTTAAATAGGCAAGCGACATATAAATTTAATACAAAAATGTTTTTTTCAGTTGATATTTATTTAATTAAGAAATTATTACTTTGAATGAAATCTTCATGTAATATAGTACAATAGATATTTGTGCAAAATTATTTTTAATTATTTGAATGCAAAATGCGTTTATTTTATAGTAAGAATATTATGTTCAATAAGTCATAAATGCTCTTCCTAATTCCCAATATATACATACGCCATATATGATGGAAGTCATATTTAAGTATCTCACGTTTGGCTATACAATTACACAAAGTGCTTCAACCCTCCCATGTCAAGCAGACAGAACAAAAAGTCAAAAAGTAAGAAGGCTCTAGTTGAGAAATCCTGACTAGACGATACCCTGATCCCTATACTTTATGCTAACACTCAGTGCTTGCAAGTATGTATGTGTGTATGTACGCGCATACTGCATGCTGCACACTCAACTTCAATGTTCCATATATCCGGTGTTTCTCAACCGATTTCGATAAAAATTTCACAGATTGCCTTACTTTGCTTAATGTTTCAAACGTCTTAAAGTATTCCAAATTCAAGATTTTGTTGGTTTCGATCCCATGTGTATATCAAAAACGGGAGGAGCTATCGAAAACGGGAAGAGTTATCAAAAATCGAAAACAAACTTGTACTGCCTAGAGATAAGACGCTTAAGTTCCAAAATTGGAGTCTGTTATGGACCGGCTTTTCATTCCCAACACTGTAACGATAGCCAGCTAGCAAATCGGTCACTCAGGGATGGATACGACCTGGATACAGTGCTGGCCGGTGTAACAATAAATTTATATTTTTTTCTAACGAATAACTAACAAAATAAACAAACGGGTGAACAGTAAATCTTCACAGATTCGGACAACTATGGGACATACAAGGGTAAAAAGGTGGAATCATTTACCCCCCAATGCGCCCTCCCTACCTATGGGTCGGTATTTTAGCATTTTATTGCCGACCCCCTTATACACTACAACACTATCAACAACAACTTACCCCAACATCAACACACACTCGTCCCACCCACACATAAATATCTACTCACACATGTTTAGATAAACAGTACGCACTTATATTTATTCATTTAAAACTATACATGGTTTTCTTAAAATAAATATACACTATATAAATATACAAAAGAATGAATAAAGTATTTAAATAAATAAATAAACAAAAATGAACATGAACTAATAAACGTAGAACATGTAAACAATACACGCAAACGTAGAAATAATAATTTAATAAATAAATAATAAATAAATAAATTAAATCATAATAAATAAATTAAATCATAATAAATAAATAAATAAATAAATGAAATAAATAATAAATAAATAAATAGGGGCGGGAATAAATCGCTGAATAAATAGACTAACGGAGTTAAATTCGGGCCTTCAACAATCAGTTGCGGCCCACTGTGCCTGTGGCGGCGGCCGTATGGCTGTTGCGCAAGCGCTTATGTTTATTTTCTGTTGGGGCGCACAAACTTGGTGATTCGCCCAACGGGCTTGTTTTTGTTGGTCACCAGCCTGGCTTGTTGCTGTTTGATACAAGTCTGGCCCTTTTTCTTTATTTTTCTGGATAGTTAGTGTCAGGCTTTATTTTTCTGCTCTCCCACACCAGCCTGGCCTTTTTGCAATCTCATGACTCTCTGACTGACTTTTTTCTTCTTCCCTGCTTGAGCCATCCCCTTAAACGCCGACACCATTCCCTTATCTTCGCCTACACTAATCTCCAACCCTCGTTCGACAACCACAACCATCGATAGCACATCGCCGACCATAACAAGTCTCTAGCTCTTATAGTCTCTGAGATCGACGCGTTCATACATACAGACGGACAGACGGACGGACGGACGGACAGACGGACATGGCGATATCGACTCGGCTGTTGATGCTGATCAAGAATATATATACTTTATGGGGTCGGAGATGCTTGCTTCTGCCTGTTACATACTTTTGCACAAAACCATTATACCCTTTTTCCCATTTTTAATGGGATCAGGGTATGAAAATTGACAATCTCAACTTTGGTCACCACACAACAGCAACAACTAATTCTTATCTCACGCATTTCTCTGGATTTCCATATATGTATAAGGTAAATAACACAAGGAAGTATGTTGGAAACCACCTTTTAGTGAGGTCCTTGTTATGACGAATGCCACACCTACAGCGGCTGCTGCAGTTGATGCAATTTGATCCCTTACCCCAGTTTTACAAATTATCATATCAACAAAAAGTCCCAGTCGCAAAAGGCGAACAACAACAACAGCAACGGTAATGCGAATAAAGGTGCGCAGCAAACAAACAAAAAGAAAACCATGGCATGCGAGCAAGCGGCGCAACAAGCCAAAGATTGCACTTTTCTAAAGTGCATAGCGCGTGCGTCGCGTCGTCAGCGTGCTTCAACCCCAGGTTGTTGTAGTTGAAGCTTTGCAACGCGCGCCAATTTATGCAGGACAATGTGCAATCTGATCTTTCGGTGCACTCTTTGCCTTCCCCTCTTGCTGATTTTTTTTATTCTTATTGTGTTTTTTATTTAATTTTTTTGATTATGTATGCATGTTGCTTGTGTGCGTCTTAATCAACTCTAAATGTGTTGTGATTGCATAATGGAGTCAGACGCAGGCAAAAGTCATGGGACCGATGACAGCGGATTGTGTTAAAAGGGCCGCTTGCGCACCAGTTGCCCTGTCCTGCCTTTAAGCTGCTACGCGCTGCATTAGCTGCAACTGAAACTGAAACTAAGGGTAAACCCAATTGAATAAAAGCACATGTTTAAAAAATTTGGATAACTTTTGAAACTCGGCAAGTGAGAACTGTTTCTAATGTATTTTTAGCCACTGACTTCAAATCTGAATCCTGATCCGAGAAATCTGAAGCCTATAGATCAGCTCTAGTTAAGATTGTTTTACTATGCTTAAAAGGGAACGTTTGTTTGGGAATTCCTTAAGTATTAATATTTATACTATGTACAATGTAAGGGTATCACGATCTTGTGTATATGGTCTTGTATCAGTGTAGATGCGCTTTCGTACCTTAATATCCTGAACATGCGTCAAAAGTGTATAATGGTTTTGTACAAATGTATGAACCAGGCAAAAAGAAGCATTTCTATTTTGCCTGAAGCTGTGAAGCATTTTCGCTTTTAAATATGTTAAGCGGGGCTGGGCGTGGCACAAACATTACTAAATGCAGTTTTGTGAAGACCCTTTTGCCAATTTTGGTAATTTTAACTGTTCGCACATATATTAGAGTTCGGGTTACATCCTAGTCGTGCTTTCCCAATTGAAGCATGTTAATTCGTTTCTTCTTTTATTTAATTTCATTTGATTGCAACCCTCATGACATGATGAATACTATGCGTGTTCTTGAAGCGTCTCATAAATCGTGTCTCTCGTACCGACACTCTAAAAAGAGCATAAGAAAATATTTACCAACATTTGCGGACATCCAACTTGCTAGTAGTTCTCATATGCGCTAAAGCCGGAATCACTGCGAAAGATGATTTTTTAAGAGATGGATCTAGATTCTGAAAGATCCATATCTCTGGTGTTTCTCAACCGACTTTAATAAAAATTTCACAGGTTTTCATTATTTTAATTAATATTTCAAACGCTTTCTCAAAGTTTTTCAAATTCAAGATTTTGTTGTTATCGATCCTTTGTGTATATCGGAAACGGGAAGAGTTATCGAAAATCGAAAACAACTTTGTACTGCCTAGGGATTAGGCAAGCTTAAGTTCCAAATTTTGTCTCTAGCTCTGAGATCGACGTGTTCATAAATAAGGACGGACGGACGGACATGGCTAAATCGACCCGGCTGTTGATACTGATCAAAAATATATATACTTTAAGGGGTCGCAGATGCTTCCGTTTTAAATGGGATCAGGGTATAAATAGCATGGTGTCCCAACTTTGACGCAGATACATTTTAGCCAAATATCCCAACATGTGAAATTTGAATGCAGCATGTTGGATATTGCAAAAAAAAAAAAAAACTCCATGCTTTTTAACTATAGTATGAAAAACGAAAATTAATAAAATTCGCGTGGCTCATGATGTGTGAATAGGGCGCAGGTGCAGATGACGTTGCAGATATCCGATAGTGTTGATAAGCTAACGAATATTTTCCCCCGTCTCTAGTGTTCTTTTTGATATCTACTTAAATCTACCCCTAAGTCAATATTGCATTTGACTTATGTGAGTACAATGCAGCAGTTCCATGGTGCCAGAGAAGGAGGACGACACGAGAATGCAATCGATACATTCCAAGAAACTTTTGCATATTGCATGTAACACGCTTTCTTTTTGGTACCTTTCCCCGAAAACATCAACTAGCTGCAGCTTGCTTGTAACAGGCTGCTATCCCGTGGCTTGATTGTATAAGATAATTATCACCCAATCAGCCGCGTGGCAGTCAACATCATGAATAAATATATATACCTTACTAAAGCATAAGAAATAAGCTAAAACGTTGCTTTCGGAAAACTCTGAGACCAGCATCAAAACGGATGGTAAAAAGACAACTTGCACATGATGGCGAGAATTGCGGGTGGGTCGCCTTAAATAAGCGGCGAATGGAGGCATAGCTTTTAAATAAAAACTAATAATGCTCCACTTTATTTCATCTACCGCAATTTACAAAAGGAAATTTGTATAAAAATTAAGAATTTTCGATAACTCTATTTCCTATTTCCGATATACACATGGGATCGCTAACAACAAAATCTTGAATTTGCAATTTGTATTGAAATCGGTTGAGAAACACCGGAGATATGGAACATTGAAATATACTCTAGTATGCAGTATTCGCGTTCTCACACACACACACACGTACTTGCAAGCACTGACTGTACGCGTAAAGTTTAGGGTTCCGGGTATCGTCTAGTCGAGACTAGAGCCTTCTTACTTGTTTTTGTTTTGCGGACACCAAGCAATTAAATAATATCAAAATACACATATATATATTTTTTTGGGTTGTTAGAATTCTCAGAGTTGATTGCCGAAAAAGCAAAGTTTTGTGAAAGTGGTGAAAGTTGAACACCATAGTCGATGAATTTGCGAAATTGAGCAGCATTTTTTTTAAGAATAACGAATATACGCAGCTGCATCCAAACGAAACTTTACTTTTTGTCACCACTAGAACCATATTCCAATTGTTTGAGATAAAACAACTTCTTGTTCTTAACGCAATACCGTAGTCCTTGCGCTAACAGCCCATAAGCCAGTGCAAACTGTGTATATTCAAGTTTATACTGTGAAACATATTCAAATACATTTATATTATTTGAAGTAGATCTGGTGATGATTTCTAAAGAAATTATTTAAAAAAGTTTTTTGGTGCTTGATAGATCTTCTAGAATCAAGACGCTCCCCCTCTCAAAAAATCATCTTTCGCAGTGATGTCAGCTTTAGCGTATATGAGGGTTTCTAGCAAGTTTTCTCCCCGCAAATGTTGAGAAATATTTTCTAACGCTCTTTTTAGACCGTTGGTACGGGAGACGCTTCAGAGGACACGCATAGTATTCATTATGTCATGAGGGTTGCAATGAAAAGAAATTAAATAATAATAAACAAGTAAGAAGGTTCTAGTCGAGAAATCCCGACTAAACGATACCCTGATCCCTATACTTTATGCTAACAGTCAGTGCTTGCAAGTATGTGTGTATGTATGTACGCGCATACTACATGCTGCATACACAACTTCAATGTCCCATATCTCCGGTGTTTCTTAACAGATTTCAATAAAAATTTCACAGATTGTCCTTATTTTGCTTAATGTTTCAAACGTCTTAAAGTTTTCCAAATTCAAGATTTTGTTGTTATCGATCCCATGTGTATATCGAAAACGGGAAGAGTTATCGAAAATCGGAAACAAACTTGTATTGCCTAGAGATTAGGCGAGCCTAAGTTCAAAATCTGGAGTCTCTAGCTCTTATAGTCTCTGAGATCGACGCGTTCATACATACAGACGGACGGACGGACGGAAATTTTTTTTTTTTTTTTGCGGAGATGCTTCCTTCTGCCTGTTACATAATTTTGCACAAAACCATTATACCCTTTTTTCATTTTTACTGGGATCAGGGTATAAAAACGAATTAAAATGCTTCAATCGGGAAAGCTCGACTAGGATGGTGCACACATGCACAGAAAATGCGTACACAACTGCTCTACTGCATCCTAGTCTAAACTTTTAAAAAATGTTGAAAGGCAGATTAAAATTTTAAAAATGTATGTGTGTGAGTATGCGTATACAGCATACTTAACTTTATTTAATGTGCCGGTGTTTCTTAACCAATTCCAAAGAAAAATTTCACAGATTTTCTAGATTTTGTCTATAGTTTCACACAACGATTCCAAATTTAGGATTTTATTTTTATCGATTTTATGTGTATATCAGTAACGGGAAGATTTATCGATCTTACAACACAATTTGCTCTACCTGGCGTTAAGGAGAGCTCTTGCTCTTATAGACATGCTTCTATCGTCTCAGCTGTTGATGCTGATTACGAATATACGTTTTGGGATCAGAGCTACTCCTTTTTATACCCTGGTCCCATTCAAAATGATAAAAAGGGTATAATGGTTTTGTGCAAATGTATGTAACATGCAGAAGGAAGCATCTCCGACCCAATAAAGTATATATATTCTTGATCAGCATCAATAGTCGAGTCAATATAGCCATGTTCGTCTGTCTGTCTGTCCATCTGTCTGTCTGTCCGTATGTATGAACCCGTCGATCTCAGAGACTTTAAGAGCTAGAGACTCCAGATTTGGAACTTAAGCTCGCCTAATCCCTAGGCAGTACAAGTTTATTTTCTATAACTCTTCGCATTTCCGATATACACATGGGATTGATAACAACAAAATCTTGACATTGGAAAACTTTGAACATTAGACAAAATAATGAAAACCTTTGAAATTTTTATTGAAATCGGCTAAGAAACATCGGAGATATGGGACAAGTTGCGTATGTAGTATGCGCGTATACACTTGCAAGCACTGACTGTACACGTAAAGTATAGGGGTCAGGGTATCGTCTAGTCGGAATTTTTCGACTAGAACCTTCTTACTTGTTTATATATACATATAGAAAAAACTATTTTGTCCGGTTTACCCATTTCTTGTGAAACCAATAATATATGACAAGACCTGTTGCCCCATACCCCACTTGCGAGAATTTTTTACCACCGGATTTTATGGTGGTGTCAGTACTCCGAAAGCGATTGCGTTTAATTTTCGCTTAAAGCATCTATAAATACACAAAGCGAAAAAATCCCGCTTTGTAAAACACATATGGTTATAAAAGTCTTCAACTATAGTAAAATTTTCTAAATTAGAAACACTTTTTCTAGGATGGTTAAACTATCTATAAAGTTCAAACTTGTTTTTCCTAACAGAAAATAATTAATTATTTAACATTCAATTATTATAATTAAACACAGCAGTCATAGCTCCGACTTTTTAGTGAACATTAACCTTTGATTTCTCCGGTGTTTTTCAAATCGAAGTTTTTAAACTTCTTGTATTGCACAAAATCATAATACCTTTTTATCCATTTCATAACTTCATGGATTCAGGGTATAAATATGTACACTCAGACGCCTTGTTGATGTTGTCTCCGCACCGCACCGCGGGAAAGGGAAATGGCCGAATTTATGCAGGTTTTGCTTGAAACAGCTGGATGAGATGTGTTCACGCATACATGTCTAGCCATGTATGTGTGTGTGCGTGTGGGTGGACTGCACCCCTTCTGGGTGTAAGGCGCAAAAAACTGGCTGACTGCTTTGGTCTTAAGAATCGCAGTAGACTCGCATCGGATAGCGTTGTACATCAAATTTATATTCAACTACGTACTGTAAATCCGGGGTGGGTGGTAAATTCGTCGCTTCGTAGTCAGCTTGTGGGATGTTTCGTTTGTCGTTTGAGGGAAGAAGGCCAGGACCAAGCATTAGTCTTGTGAGTTTTCCTGTTACTGGGGCTGAAAAAAACTACGCAAGTTTCAAATGAAATTTCGAAACCGGACGCATTTAAAGCGACCGTGTTGAGCAGGGAATGCCCAAAAATTGTATGTATTTTTATCTCCCTCTTTCTCATTACTTCTATGTTTGTGTTTGTATGGCTTGAGTTGGTAACAAAGAGCATTAGAACGGGTATAGTAACCGTATTTAAAGTAGAACTTAATAAAGACTCAAAAAACTTTAAGTACCTGTTTGATTTAAAAGTCAGATTGATCGAGTTTAAATATTCATATATCCCTCGTATCGTTAAATATGTATTATTTTAAAAACAAAAATAAAAAAAAGCTTCAAAATTTCAAGTGCAAGTGCTCAGCAAATATTGATCATAACAAAAAAAAAAAGGAAAAATAACTTGAACTAGTTAAGAAATTAATGTATTAAGTACATGTAATTATTTACAAATCAGGGGGTTGGTTCAGAAAAATCGTGAGTAGATAACCATTTTTTAATAACAATTGGTAAAAATAAATAAATTGAAATTGAAATGTCAGCGAACTGGCATTTGAGCTAAAACTGTGTTATAGGCTGTTAGTCAACATTAGAAACTAGAAACAAGTATCAAGCAGGAAGTGTACTACATATTTCCAAGTTTGCAAATTGTCCACACCTTCAGACTTGAAATGCAATATCCTTTGGGTATTTTGACTTCTTGAAGTAAGATATAATGGCGGATTCTCGACGCAAAGCAACTGTAACTCAACAGTCATCACGAAAACCACACATACACATACACACACACACAAACATATATATATATATATATATATATATATATACATACACATACACACATCTGTGCACACATGTGTACATAAACAAGCAGCTGAGTTTTCCGTATTTTCCAGAGCAGCAGGCAACAGAGAGCCGAGCCGAGCCGCTCCTGACGTCGACTTCCACAGCTTGCCATTGCCACCCTTATTATCAACGTGAGTGATTTTGCCTCACATTTTCATTCTTCTTCAGTTAATTTTTTTTTGTTCGCCTTTCGCGACAAACATGAAATGAAAATTCGTTTTTCACGTTCTCATCTTTTGCTGCGTCGCTTTGGCGCACGCTCTCAGTAAAAATCAACGTGATAGTGATAGTCAACGTCGCTGTCGGCGTTGCAGCCAGCAAAACCATTCACATGGAACATATTTGGTTATCCGTTTGATAAAACCTTGGCTGCGTTGTTTTTATTTCTATTTCAATGATGGAGCACAGGCAACAACACTTTTACAGCGTGTGCAATAATAATGCACATAATAATGTGTTACACCTAAGATTTGGAGAGCATTTTTGTGCAATAATATAAGAATATCTTTAAGAACTGCAACGTCAATAAAAGTATGAGTTGCAGGTCCATTAATTTTATCCTCTCCATACTCATTTTTGTTTTATGAGATTCTTATCCATTATCCCTTATTAGAACTTAGAATTAAAGAATTAAAGAATTATCCTATTTATCCTATTTTTATATCACGAAATAAGTAAAAGTAAAGTGGTACAGTTAACTTTGGATAATACATTTAGAATAAAGCCTTATTACTGGTGTTAATTGGATTGAAGAATTCGACAAACGTATAAATATTACGAACATTTTTATGATGTATGCACATAGTTTAGTTATCGGCTCCTGTTTATCTTTATATCATGATTGCTTGTTTCTTGTTGCCAGCACGTGCTTTTCAACTGTTTGTAGGCACTCTGGCCTAATGTGGCAGCCTCGAAAGAGGCGAGAGCAACGGCTGCTTGCTCGACTCGGACTCCGATTGCGGCTTTGAATTGTTTGTGGTAAGCAGACGAACGGATAAGTTTCCGGATAGATTCCTCATACATACAGAAACAGGCACGCACAGCACACACAGATAGGTACAAGCAAACGCATACACATATATATGTCAGCCATTTTGATTTGACGCCGCCGCAATAACAACAACAGCACCACACGCATAACTTTTACTTTTTTCTGGATAGGAAAAATGTGGCGGCGTCGTTGACGGCAGCGGCCCTGCCAACGGCAGCTGCGTTGACGCGGCTGCGTCGCCTGCTGCTGCTGCTGCTGTGTTGATTTTCACAGACACTTTTCATTGAAAAATTCTAGCGCCGTTGCCAGTTTACTCGTTGCCGTGCCGCGCGTTCGTTCGTTCATCGAATTTCAGCTTTAGAATCCAAAACCAAGCAAAAAAAAAAATAGAACAAACAAGGAAGAAAAACACAAAAAATAAATCATAATCGTCGTCTACCGCTTTTTTACCGTCGCCATAGCTGTTTTTTTTTTGTCTGGTGAAAAAAGTGAGAAGTGAAACAGAGTCCTACGGAAAAAAAAAATAGTGGAAAAGGGCCGCCCTAATTGCTCTATGTCGCAAGTGATCTTTTAACCAGAAGCGATACCGATACCGATAAAAAAGTAACCGAATTCCGAAATTTTGAATCAACTTAAACATCATACTTTGTAATTGTAAGCAAGCGAAACTGTTTTTTTTTTTTTTTTTGGCAGCGGCGCCAACGTCAATGCCGTCGTCGACGTCGCTGCTAGAGTGCGTAAGCAGCGGCGGCAACTTCGATGTCGTCGTAGCTGTCGGCGTCTTACGCACTTTCACGTATCTGCTGTTGTCTCACTTGTACACATAGCTTACTATGGGCCCAGAGCATCGCTCTGTTTCTCATTTCCATACCCATTGCCGGTTTGTGTACTTCGATTTTGTTATACCAAGGGTCGTCACCTACGCAAAAATCAATATGCTTCCCTCCCTTCCTAAAAACAATAAACAAAAGAAAAAAGAATTTCCGGTTTAATTTTTTATTTTCGGAATAAAATCAATCAAATTTAAGACTGGCCCACTATACAAACGCTTGCTGGGTTTTGATAGTTTTTTCAGAGATCTGAGACAACATATACTGAATTATAATAACAAATTTCACAACTTTTCTAATCATCATTTCATTTCAACATTTGTCAGTTTCACTTTTTCAATTTTCTTCATCAACAAAAATTAAAAACAAAAATTTAAAAAAAAAACATTCAAGCACTGCAAAATCATTGCCGATTACATCTTTCCCACTTATAATCTTTGAATAAACTTTTGGCTTAACGATAAAATTAATTTCTTATAGCAATGCATGCTTATACATTTTTTTCGATCAAGTTCATTATACAAGCCTAAATCCCCAGAGTAACGTTAACTAGGAAAACATAAAATCACAAATCAATAAATCAAGCAAAAGCCGCAGACAGTGATCCATTTTTAACTTAAGTTAAGTCAATAAAACTCTTGCTCTTCGTTTCATCTCAGATAAACACAGGATACAACTGATGCTGCCAATTCTTAAATATCTGGAAACACAAAATCTGCTAGCCTATTAACTGCTGTTTAACCAACTAATGTCCAAAACAAGCCCAACACTCTTCAATTAGCAACAAGAAATCACTCAGTCAAAAGGAAATTGTAAGTATCTTATATACATATATATGTATGTATGTACATACAAAAATACATATGTATGCATGTGCAATCATTTCTGCATGCAGTGAAGAAAATAGTTTTAAACAACTAAGAAGGCTCTAGTCGAGAAATCCCGACTAGACGATACCCTGAACCCTATGCTTAACGCGCACATTCAGTGCTTGCAAGTGTGTGTGTGTACGCGCATAGTGCATACGGCATACTCAACTTCAATGTTGCATATCTCCGGTGTTTCAACGGATTTTAATACAAATTGCACAGATTGTCATTATTTCGTTTAATATTTCAAATGTCTCAAAAATTTGCAAATTCAAGATTTTGTTGTTATCGATCACATTTGTATAGCGGAAACGGGAAATCGAAAACAAACTCTTACTGCCTAAGGATTAGGCGAGCTTATGTTCCAAATCTGGAGTCTCTAGCTCTTATAGTTTCTGAGATCGACGCTTTCAAACATACATGGCTTTATCGACTCGGCTGTTGATGCTGATCAAGAATATATATATACGTTATGGGGTCGGAGAAGCTTCCTACTACCTATTACATACTTTTGCACTAAACTATTATACCCTTTTTACCCATTTTTAATGGGTTTAGAGTATAACAACAATAAAACGCTTAGTCATGTAGTAAGAACGACGAATAAAGAAGAAAGAGTCAAAAATAAGCTAGCAAGCAAGGCAGCATTGTCCGCTTCGAGCATTTTTTTTTTATACCCTGAACTCATTGAAAATGGGTAAAAAGTCTATAAGGGCATCTTCTAGTTGGGATTTCACGACAAGAGCCTTCTTTTTTGTCTATGTATGGTTAGTATGTTTATACCCATGGGAAAAAAGGGTATAATGGTAGAAGGAAGCATCTCCGACCCCATAAAGTATATATATTCTTGACCAGCATCAACAACCGAGTCGATATAGCCATGTCCGTCTGTATGTATGAACGCGTCGATCTCAGAGACTAAAGAGCTAGAGACCCCAGATTTGGAACTTAAGCTCGCCTAATCCCTAGGCAGAACAAGTTTGTTTTCGATTTTGATAACTCTTCCCGTTTTCGATATACACATGGGTTCGATAACAACAAAATCTTGAAATTGCAAAACTTTGAGACAACATTAAAAAAAAACAATGACAATCTGTGAAATTTATATTGAAATCGGTAAAGAAACAGCGGAGATATGGGACATTGAAGTTGTGTATGCACATACTTGCAAGCACTGACTGTACGCGTGAAGTATAGGGATCATGGTATCGTCTAGTCGGGATTTCTCGACTAGAGCCTTCTTACTTGTTTTAATTAGTTGAATGCATAACTATCTGTATGCTTATTGTGTTAGGCGTAAGGTGTTACCATTTTTGGATTTATACTAATAACATATTTTATTTTTATATAATTTATAATTAGTTTTCCAAATTTAAACTTTCTGCACCTAATTTAGTTTAGAGTTGAGGACCTCCAAAAGGTGTTTTATGTAACAGATACAAAAATAATGAAAAAATAGGAAAATAAATAGTGTAGATGCAATAGCAATTTTTGAATTAAAGCTATTGCGGTTGGGGGCAAAGATTTCGGAAACTGTGTCTATTTTAAATGTCGACTAGGGCGATGGCGCGTATCTTGAATGAATGAATGTATTGAAATTGTCTGGGTGTTTAGCCCCCTTTGGCCGATTCTCGGTTTCCCCGGTCCATATATGTATTCGCGTCTGTGGCATGGCTAAAATAAATGCATTCTCAAGTGAGGCCCGGAAAGCTTTACGCTGCAGCAAAAATGTTTTCAAATCAATTCAAAAGTTCAACAGCCGGAAAATCACAGGGAAATCAACCGACAAAGTTAGCCAACAAGTGAGCGAGTGGGCGCGAAAGAGCTTAGGTGGCACAAAATTAGATTAGAATTTCCTAATTCGCGCATTCCACGGACATAAATGTTAAGCAGACGGTTAGTGCCTAAGCTAGCGTTTTATATTCAAACTGCTCCTCAACAAAGCAGCGCATCATATATATAGTATAATGGGGTTTGTGGGCGTGAGAATGTGAGATTGAATTTTGCTTAAAAGATCAGTTCGCCTGGACAACGGCGTAACTGTACCGTGTTGGGAAAAAGTAGTTACCGTCTTGGGTTCTGTGTGTCATGCGGTTGTCCTTGGGCCAGACGGTTTTGTGTCATTTGCCTCGTAATAAGCTTAACCGGCAGCTTTTGCTCAATTCCTTTCTATCTCTCACTCTCTCTCTCTCTCTCTCTCTCTCTCTCTCTCTCTTTCCATCTCTCATTTATTATATTTGCACATTCTAGTTCTAGCAGCTTCTGATGTACCCCCTCCCCCCCTCTCATTACCAACCACTCTTTGGCCCGTTCAAGCTTATTGAATTACGCGTCTTCAGTTTGCTGTTGCTATTGTAGTTGCTGTTGTGTGTGTGTGTGTGTTTTTTTTGTATTTTTATTTTTGTTTTGTTTGCGCCGGCTTGGCAACTGGTACTCGCAAACATAGTGGTTCTTACCTAGCTGCTACTGGGCCTGGTTTTGTTCTTTATTCCGGCTCTCGTCCTGTGATTGTGATTGTGATTGTGACTGTGACTAGGTCGGATTGTTCACAGAACAAGCACACTAGACACAACGCTATTGCGTTTGCGTTTCCATTGTTTTGCACACTCATGTTTTTGCAGCTTTTTAGTTGCAAAGCTTTTAAAGCTTTTCTGTTATTGGCTGTTGCTTCTTTCTTTGCATTACTTACTTAGGCAGCAGGATAGAAGCCAATTTTCATGATTGTTCTTGATGTTGCTGTTGCTGTTTCGGCTCCTGTCTGTCTCCATATTGAAATTACACACATAGGTATTGACAATAATTTACAATATATTGTACATGTGAGTATTTCTTCTAATAGCTAACTGTAATTATAGCATATATGTAATTTTTAACGCTTAGATAAGACCACCAAACCCCATGGACGAAGCGGCCCAATCACATAGGACCATTATCAAACCAACACATAGACAAATATATTCGCAAAATTTTCAATGCACAGCTCTAAGAGACACACACTGACAGACGAATCAGCGTCACAAACGAAAAAAAATATAAAAGATTAGATATAACGTACAAGGGGACAAGAAAAAACTTTGCTATAAAGAAAATTCTTAATCGAGAACTGTTTCTAATAGAAACACCACTAATGCGGCATGCAAGTTGCCGGTTGCCATTTTGTTGGTCATTCAAATGTATGTACATCCTTCTATGCATAAGATGATTGCATTGCATTCTGCGTTGCAATCAGAATTCACACACAATAACACGCATACGTATATACATAAATATGATATCTGCCATTGGCAGACTGCTTTGCCAGGCCTACGGCCCTCTCGCTTTTGCACACATGCACATATGCACGCATGCAGTTTGTGTTATTTGTTTGTGAGCCAGCGAGACACACACAGTATTCCTTGCATACTTTGCAGGGTTGCTGCTGCAGTTGCTGCGCGCGTCGATATACTCTGATAGACCAGAGGTAAAAGGGTATATTGGTATTGTGCAATGTCCGTCATGCTCACTCTCGTCATGCTCTCTCTCGTCATCTGGATGAACGCAACTAAGTAAAGTTAAAGATTTGAAACTTTTGCCTGCGTCATAGTACGTTACGGTTACTAAGGGCTGCAAAATCGAAAGCAAGTCTATACACCGCGTGATGCAAATCGATATAAAATTTGATAGGAAGAAAGCTGATCTGACACAATCGCGCGCCTCTGTCAATCGGCAGTACCTATGGTAAATCTTTACAAAAATGTAAAGGTTATTTGAAAACCACATTTAAAGGTTGAGCCACGTCACGTAGCACTTGTTTTTCGCACAACCCAAACACAACAATACATATGTATGTATATGGGAACATAACATGACTTGCTAACCCTTCGTTGGTAACGAGTGCAGCAGCTGGATGCAACGTGTTGAAGAAAGATAAAAAAAAAACAAACCAAACCAAAACCGGGCATCGACTGCCATTCGCTGCTGCATGAGTATGCAAATTGCACGCGCACAATTCGATGCGCAACTCACACCCTCTGTTAACACCCAACACTCCTCCTTACCCTTCAGGATGCAGGCATACTGGGCATTGTGTGTGCGACCACTGCAGCCTCGAACAGTAAGAATACAAATTGACCAATGTCCAACCCCATTTTTGCTGCTTCTGTTGTGATTTCGGGCGGTTGGTAAGCCTGCCTAACCTATAACCCCATGGCGCGAGACTTTTGTACAGCGAGGATGCACTTTTTGTGCTTGTGCTTGTGTGCGTGCTAAGTGTTGCTTGAGTGTTTGTGTTGCTAAATAAAAAGGCATGAAAAGCTTTCAACTTTAATTGGCTCGTCGTCGCGGGCAGCGAGCAACTTATGACTAGCTTGCCTCTAATTCCCACTAAACGTCAATTAATGTCACATTCAACAACTGCAATTGCAACAACTGTGACAATAACACAAAAATGATTATTCTGTGTAGAACAACCCTTGATCTTACCGCTGCTTCTGCTTCTGCTGTTGCTTTTAACCAATCTTCGATGATTTTTGTTTTGATTGCCACGCGTGCGTTTGCGTCTCTCCATAGGTCGTTCACCTTATCCGTTTCTTGACCGTGAACCTGGCCCCTTCATACGCACTATGGAACATTATTTGTACCACTTTTATGGCCAAGAACCACGAACGATGTTTTCATTTGGTTTTTCAGCGTTTTGTTTTTACAAACCGAAGAAGGAAACCTTTTTTATGCCCTGAACCCATTTAAAATGGGTAAAAAGGGTATAACGGTTTTGGGCAAAAATGTGTAACAGGCAAAAGGAGGCATCTCCGACTCCATTAAGTGTATATATTCTTGATCAGCATCAACAGTCGAGTCGATATAGCTATGTCCGTCCGTCCGTCCGTCCGTCTGTCGGTCCGTATGTAAGAACGCATCGATCTCTGAGACTAAAAGAGCTAGAGTCTCCAGGTTTGAAACTTTAGCTCGCCTTATCCCTAGGCAGTTGAACTTTTATTAAAATTATCCTTAAAATAAAAGAAGTATTGATTTTACACTTTTAATTAAAAATTGTTAACATGCTTTCTTGTATTGCATCCTTCTGGTATAGTAAGATCTGTAGGTTATTTACTCCGCGTCATATTTTTTTTCATGGTACAATTAATTTTTTTATATTTCACTAACAAACTTAGCCAATCTGCATGACAAGTGGTAGTAAAAGTGTATATATATTTTTATACCCATAAACTGGTAAGAAGGGTATATTGCATAAACATATAACAGACAGATCGAAGCATCTCCGACCTCATTAAGTTGATATATTCTTGATCAGCATCAACAGCCAAGACTCCAGATTTGGAGCAGTAGCTCGCCCAAGCCATAGACAGGACAAATTTATTTTAAATTATGAGTTATCATCTCGATTCCGATATGCACATAACATCTTGAATTGCGCAAACTTGAAGCTTTGAAACAAGTGCCAAATAATGAAAATTTTTGTTTTAAGCGGTTGAGAAACACCGCGATATATGGCAATTTTAAGTTAAGTCCAGTATGCAATATACGCGTACTCACACACACACATACACACATACATGTTAAGTATAGGGTTCGAGTTTCTACTAGTCGGTATTTATCGACTAAAGCTTCTTTTATAACATCTGTAGTTTCAAATGAAGTTTTTCCAGCTATTTCCGCATCAAAGAAAATAAAAACAGCAACCAATTTTTAGCTTTTCCCCTTCACTAACTTACCACCATTTGACAAATACCGCCACATTATCGTATCTTAGATTATGATCTCAAAATTAAGATATCAGCATATTTCTTATCAAGTTTTCTTTTCATTTAATTTTTGGTTAAGCTTGCAGCATATGCGTTGCCGTCTATCATCTGTGTTTAATACTAGCATGTAACCTAACTGTCCCACGCGACCTTTGTTAAAATTTCTGGTACAGGGAAATGAGAATGTAAAGAGCCAAGAGAGGTAACCAGAGTTCTTCTTTGTTAAGAAAACATTCTGCGTATTATTAGCTCGTGGGGAAATAAGTATCTATTCTACTTTGTCCACTCATTTTTGAACTGTGCGATGAGTGAGACAAAGATTGATGATTGATTGATTGATGGTCGGCCATACTTAATTCTGCTGTGTGTTGTGACCAAAGTTAAGATTGTCAATTTTCGACATTTAGTTCTATCTAGGGGCGGCACGTACTAATAACCAAGCAAAGTGTTAAGAAATGAAAATTGGAGAGGAAACTCTGGTGAGCTCTCTTGGCTTACATTCACATTGGTACAGTGAAGAAATTGCATATTATAAATCATTTATTCATATTTCTTAGAAGAAAAGTAGTACTAAACCTAGCAGGGCCTCTTTGCTCAATAATTTCAATGCTAGCCACATCACCGCATTGCCGCATTAGGTGTATTGGCCGTCTTGATTCGACCATCCGAAGTTTTAACCATATGCATCTGTCTCAGCAAGCGTATCAGACACTGGAACTTGATCAATTCTAGCGTGAAACAAATCATTTTATTGCTTAAATCAACTTATTCTTTTATCAACTTTTGCAAGTCTAACTTCCTAAAAACAATCATAGTTTATTTGCTGCTTAACTTAGTTTTAAGCTCGATTCGTCTGCTGCTATATTATGGCAGTGAATCGATCTTCTTTGCATTGCACAAGAAAGGCAATGTTATTATTTGCTTCTGAAATTTTAATCCTTTTGTGTTTTAATTCTTGCCTGTGTGGCTTTCGCTTGGCAGTGCCTTGAAGTCCGATTTGCTTATTTAAATGATTAAAAATGTTTGTGAACATATTAATTTTAGTGAAAATTGCATGCAAGCTATTTCATATTTCATTTGCGCATAATGCTCTTTAATGTGAAATTTTTCCATATAACCGATATTTTCTGTATTTTACTTAAAGATTGGGTTATCTAATCCACTTTCGAAAATTCAACGTTTGCAAATGTGTTCTTTTATATGCTTATACTCTGATACCGAAGGTAAAGAGCATTTTGCTTTCGTGCAATGTCCGTAATGTTATCTGTCCGTCCGGATGCCACACTCAACCCATCAGCAACCTCTTAAGACCTTAACCAACCATTTTTATTCGGGAATCAGGTTACTCGGCAGTCGTTTACATTGTGTAAGTGCGTACATGTAAGAGAGGTGAAAGCAGTGGATTTCAAGGCGCGTTTTGCTATCGGCTTCCCGGAAATTTTATAGTCTGATCCCATTAAAAATGGGTGAAAATGGTAATATGATTTGTGCAAAAGTATTTTACAGACAGAAAGAAGCATCTACGATCCTATAAAGTATATACATACATTTCAAACGAATTTTACACCGAAAATGCACCAAAAACGTAGATGCGAAAACACTTTCTTGACAGTCAAATTAAGTTAGAGTTAATTTGTTTTTGTTATAAATTTTTTGTTCTTTAATGAATAATCAAATTTGTTTAAATATATTATTAAGAAATAAATAAATAATACATCAAAAATTTCAAAAAAATTTTAAAAGCCATATTACAGTTATATTTTTGCCTGTGAAGTGAAAAAACATACATTTTTCTTCACGCGAAAACACTTTCTTGACAGACTGTATATACTTAATATGCATTAACAGCCGAGTCAGAGACCAAGAGAGATAGAGACTCCAGATTTGGAACATTATCACGGCTTAGGCGTGTAGGCAATACAAGTTTGTTTTACTAATCATAGTTGCTGAAACTATGGATAAAATAATAAAAATCAATGAAATTTTTAATAATATCTGTTGAAATACACCGAGGATATGGAAAATTATAGTTTACTCTTGGTGTAGTAGTGCAGAAATGGAATCATACGTGTACGATTCAGGGTATCTCCTAGTCGAGCTTACTCGACTAGAGGCTTCTAAATTTTGTTTGTTGTTTGTTTTTTTTTTAATAAGCGTCCACGAAAGTCGGATTCTTCATATTATTCTTTCGAAATCCTTCCAAATTCCTCAAGCTGAGAAGCATAAAAAAAAACAAATGATCATGGATTTTTCGAACTTACCTTTTTGCTCTTTTTTTTTTGGATAATTAAAAAAAACTGTTTAAAAATTTGTTTAAAACAGATAAACAGATAAAACGTAACATTTTTAATACTGCTTACTATGATTGTTTGGGACCCAGACACCCTGTTAATCTTTCTTGTTTCTTCTTTGGTAATAGTTGCCGTTTGATGCGTTATCTGTTATGTTATGTTATCTTATGTTTATCTAATCACACACGCACATAGACAAAGCGCAGCTTGACTTAATATGTATGTGTAAAAGCTTTGACCAAGCGCATGGTCAGCCAGAACTTTACCTATTGATTTGGGCTGCTCTTATCTTTGTACATGAGCGTACAGTCAGTCATATTTTTGCTAACAATGCAACCACAGCGCATCGCGATCTATAAGTTAATTTAAGTGTCCGGTGAAACCAAATAAACATCATTTTGAACAGTAACACTTCAAGGCGTTCCATTTATAAACATATTTTTGGTCCTTCGAGCCGGATCGCCAGTTACACGTTTGGTTTCGGGACATTTACATTAACTTTTTGTATTTGCCGACGGTGATCTATAGATTGCTACATCGTATAGAACCGTCTCCTAACCTCGATCGTTATGCGGAGTGTGATTCAACAAAGGGGCTTCTGCAAAACCCAAATCACTCGTGCGCATAATAATGCCATTAAATTCGTGGACGACATTCAGTCTATACCGACACTAGTCGTTCGTTTAAAACAACTGCAAGAAAACTACATGCGCTTCGTACGGCTCTCTGAAGAGATGTACGCATTCCAGTCTGAAGAAGGTTGGGAAGACCCAGAAAACGAATTGGATACTTATGAGGAGAAGCATTATGCTACCTATGCCCTGTTAAGTAACTCACTAGAGGCATTACAGGCTACGGTCGCTGATAATTGTCCGCCAGTTCTACATCAGACGCCGAATACTTCTCAGGGAGGGCACGTGAACTTTCAGTTTGAGCGGATCAAACTTCCTACCTTTTCGGGAAACTATGAGGATTGGAAACACTTTTCGGACATGTTTACTGGATCGATTGCATCTAATGAAAGCCTCACTGATTGCCAAAGATTTCATTATTTAAAATCTTACCTGTCTGGCGACGCGTTAGCGTTAATCAAACATATTGCGGTTACTAACGAAAACTACAAGGAAGCATGGGACAGGCTGGACAAGCGATACAACAAAAAATCGCTAATCATCCGTTCATTCTTGAACAGTTTCATGACGCTTGCTAATGCCGCAACCACAAACATCACCACAATACGTAAATTGGCAGACGGCGCTGACGAAGTTATTCGTGGATTGCGCGCACTTAATTTTGACCATCGGGATCTCTGGCTTATTTTCATATTGTTATCAAAGTTGGATGTCGAAACTCGCCAAGCATGGGCACAGCGCACAGAATCTGAGGAAGTTGGTGTGTCCATCAACCAATTTTTGAAATTTCTAACCTCACGTTGCGACACATTAGAAGCAAGTCAACTCGTTCGTACACCACAGGTTCGACGATTAGCTACAACACATCACGCGGATGCTCACCGGCGACGGGATGACCCACAGTGTTCTGCATGCCAGCAGAATCATCAACTTTTCAGATGTAACCAATTCTTAGCATTGGACATCGCAGCTCGCCGAGATCTTTTGAAGACAAAGAAGCTCTGTTTTAATTGCCTCAGCCCCTCACACATGGTTGGCAATTGTACATCGAAAAACACGTGTCGGATCTGCCAGCGCAAACATCATTCTTTGGTGCACGGTCCGCAGCAGCACAGTGACCGTGGTATCAACAGCGATCTTCTTTCAAGTTCACGAGCTGAATCTTCAATTGTCATCAAACAGCCTCAACCACTAGAAGGGGAGACCAATCCTCCCACCAACAGCAACTTTTCTCATCATACCCTGGAGAATATTCCGAATGTTGGTTCGCAAACACTTTTGCCAACCATTCTTGCAGACGTTATCGACGCCTGGGGAAATACTACAACTTGCAGGATGCTTCTGGACACAGGATCTACTATTACAATGGCATCGGAATCATTTGTCCAGCGGATAGGCGTGCGTCGAACGCACGCACGCATTTCAGTTCTTGGTCTTGCAGCCAACAGTGCTGGCGTTACTCGAGGACGCACAGTCTTTAAGTTGCGCTCTCGCAATTCGAACCAAGTCATCGAATTGACTTCGTTTATCTTGACTACGTTGACGTCGTCGCTACCGGGGCAGGCTCTAGACACCTCTTCTCCAGAGTGGAAGCAAATTTGCGCGCTTCCATTAGCTGATCCAACCTTTTGCACACCGGGATCCATTGACGTTATCGTTGGATCAGACCAACTATGGTCTCTATATACTGGAGAAAGAAAATCTTTTGGTAACAACTTGCCTATAGCTCTCAATACAATTTTTGGTTGGATTATTGCCGGTTCGTACACTGTAATCAATGAACCCATATCTCCTGCCGTCATACACCACGCAGACCTTGACACTATGGTTCGGTCTCTCTTGGAGATGGACAGTATTCAGCCCAGTCAAGCCCTCTTAGACGCCAGTGATCCAACAGAGCGTCATTTTGTGTCCACTCACAAGCGCTCCCAAGACGGAGCGTATATTTTCGAGTATCCGTTTAAGGATGAAGCGCCACCTTTCGCTTCAACACTACCACAGGCCATCAATCGCATGGTCTCACTAGAACGAAAATTTCGTCGCTACCCAGAGCTTAAGCAGCAATACGTAAATTTTTTGGATGACTACTTGGAACGTGGTCATATGGAGCAGCTTCCATCAACTCAAGCTGACGAATGCTCTAAGACTTGCGTATATTTGCCGCATCATGCCGTATTAAAGTTGGATAGTCCAACTACCAAATGTCGGGTAGTTTTTGATGGATCTGGAAAAGACAGCTCTGGGATTTCGCTCAACGAGAGACTTCATATTGGTCCACCGATTCAACGTGATCTTATCGGCGTGTGCTTACGCTTCCGACAGCAACGATATGTTTTTTGCGCCGATATTGAAAAGATGTTTCGTGGAATTCAGGTTTCCAAACCCCACACCAATTTTCAAAGAATTGTTTGGCGTCCGAATGAGAATGAACCACTGCTTCATTTTCGCCTGCTGACGGTTACGTATGGGCTAGCACCCTCTCCGTATCTGGCTGTTCGAGTTTTAAAGCAGTTAGCCGAAGATCATCGCCTAGAGTACCCTAATGCAGCACGGGCTTTAACCTTTGACGCTTACGTAGATGACATCTTAACGGGATGCGACTCGGTTGATGAGCTTTTGTTGCTGAAAACTGAGCTTGTTGGACTTCTAGATCAGGCGAAGTTCAAACTACGTAAATGGAGCTCCAACTGTGGGCGCCTTCTGCAGTCCGTGCCCTACGAGAATCGTTGTTACGACTCTGTCCAACTTAACAACAGGTCAATGGTGGAACCCCCTGTCAAGATCCTCGGCCTTCAGTGGAATCCAACTCGAGATGTGATGTTCATCAAAGTAACAGATTTTGATACAAGCACTACCCTTACAAAACGTGAACTACTATCGCAACTTTCCAAAGTCTACGACCCGCTTGGTTTGGCTGCTCCAACCACAGTATTACTTAAACTCGTATTTCAAGAAAGTTGGACCTCAGTCATGCAGTGGGATGATCCGATTCCCGAGGCTATGAGCTCGCATTGGAGAGCACTGGTTGAAGATTTACCATCGCTCACACAATGCCAAGTACCTCGATATATCGCCTCGCCATTTCAACAAATCCAACTGCATGGATTTGCTGACGCATCTATGCATGCCTATGGAGCTGTAGTCTACAGTCGGGTTGCAGTTGGAGACAGTTTCCACATCACTCTTGTAGCTGCTAAAACAAGAGTGGCTCCACTCAAGCCAGTATCCATTCCACGCTTGGAATTGAATGCTGCTCTGCTCCTTTCACGTTTACTGACCGTAATCAAAACTTCATTAACGATTCCTATTTTCAGCATCAATTGCTGGACAGATTCAGAGATAGTGCTACACTGGTTGTCAGCACCACCACGGCACTGGAACACATACGTCTGCAACAGAACTGCAGAAATCCTGAACGATTTTCCACGTAGCTGCTGGGGCCATGTACGTTCGGAGGACAACCCTGCCGACTGCGCCTCCAGAGGACTTCACCCGTCAAAACTTCTGGAACATGAACTTTGGTGGAAAGGTCCGCCCTGGCTGGCCATGCCACAACCCAATTGGCCACCGTCGACCAGCAAATTTCGAGTTTTGTCCAATCCTGAGGTCGACATTGAGAAACGTTCAAACCAGCCAACAACTCTACATAGCTTTCCTGACGAAAGTATCGCCGAGTTGTTAATCAATAAGATTTCATCATGGACGCGTTTGGTCAGGGTAACGAGCTATTGTTATCGCTTTGTTAACAGACTCCGCTCATCCCAGGGGATTACGTCTACGTTTCTCACATCAACAGAGCTGCTGGAAGCAACAGGACAACTCATTCGGCATATCCAACGAAAGGCTTTTTATAAGGAGTACCAAAACCTAGAAGATCGATGTCAGCTTCATGCAAAATCGCAATTATTGCGCTTTTCCCCATTTCTAGATGAGTATGGAATAATGCGAGTAGGAGGACGAATCGAGAAGTCAACTCTGGGTTACAACGCCAAGCATCCAATTTTTATACCTAAGAGTTCTCCAATGGCTGGATTACTCGTTCAACATTTTCATGTCAGACATTTTCACACAGGAGTTGATGCAACATTCATCAATATTCGTCAGCAATATTGGATCATGGGTGCCCGAAATCTCGTCCGAAAGGCTATTTTTCGATGCAAACGCTGTTTTCTCCAACGCAGGTGCACCAGTAACCAGATAATGGGAGAGTTGCCTACTTCTCGAGTTCAAGCAAGGCGTTGCTTTCAACATACAGGCTTGGATTATGCGGGTCCGTTCTCAATAAAGGAATCGAAGGGACGGACACCACGGATCGGAAAGGCATGGTTTTCAATCTTCATATGTCTAACAACTAAGGCACTTCATATTGAAGTTGTAAGCGACCTAACTACCGAGGCCTTTATCGCAGCGTTTCAACGGTTCATCGCCCGCCGATCAAGGCCAACTGATCTTTATTCAGATAACGGAACCACTTTCCATGGCAGTAATCGTATTTTAGATGAAATGCGGCTTCTGGCCATGAAGCAAGCCAAGGATGAAGAGTTAGCCAACTTTTTCGCCAACGAAGGAATTGCTTGGCACTTCATACCCCCTTCTGCGCCCCATTTTGGAGGTATATGGGAAGCGGGAGTTCGATCAATAAAACTACACATGCGACGCGTTTTGGGAGTAACAGCTTTAACGTTCGAGGAACTTTCTACAGTTTTGACGCAGATTGAAGCCATCCTCAATTCACGCCCTCTTTGCCCATCGGGTGACAATACTTTAGATCCGCTCACGCCTGCTCATTTCTTGACAGGATCTCCATATACTGCGCTACCGGAACCATCCCGTCTTGAGCTCCCCATAAACAGATTAGAGCGCTGGAACCAATTGCAAGCGAGGGTTCAAAGTTTTTGGAACCGTTGCATTTGGAGTATCTGACATCTCTTCAGGAACGTTCAAAGTGGCAGTTAGAGAAAACCAACTTAAAGGTCGATACTCTGGTCGTACTCAAGGAAGCTAATATGCCACCATCCAAATGGACCCTAGGACGTATCACTGAGGTGCACGCTGGTCAAGATGACAAGGTCAGGGTTGTTACAGTTAGAACCGCCAACGGAATTTACAAACGCCCAATCACTAAAGTTGCTGTACTGCCTCTTTGCTGAACAACCGTTCAGGGGGGCCGGTATGTTTGGGACCCAGACACCCTGTTAATCTTTCTTGTTTCTTCTTTGGTAATAGTTGCCGTTTGATGCGTTATCTGTTATGTTATGTTATCTTATGTTTATCTAATCACACACGCACATAGACAAAGCGCAGCTTGACTTAATATGTATGTGTAAAAGCTTTGACCAAGCGCATGGTCAGCCAGAACTTTACCTATTGATTTGGGCTGCTCTTATCTTTGTACATGAGCGTACAGTCAGTCATATTTTTGCTAACAATGCAACCACAGCGCATCGCGATCTATAAGTTAATTTAAGTGTCCGGTGAAACCAAATAAACATCATTTTGAACAGTAACACTTCAAGGCGTTCCATTTATAAACAATGATCTTTCTGCTTCTAAGCGCAAGATGGGAATTGATATTAGACCTAGAATGTCTTGGTGAAAATGTCTTAGGATTCTATGTAATATTATAATATTCAATTTTGGTGAGCGCTTTTTAGCTTCCCTCTCCCCCCAAACCAAGTAACCCGCCCTAATGCATAAACATTGAAGCATATGTTTGTATTTGCTTATGTTTATGCGTGTGTGTGTGTGCATTTTTGTTTAATTTGTCTTCGGTGCCAACAGCTTATGGCAGACTGCTCGCAATATCACTTCCATTGCTGCTTCCTTTTGCCTCTTAGAGCTAAAGCGCCGCCGTCGTCGCATTAAACTTTTTGGCAACGCCGACGTCGCGGCGAGGCAGCGCAACATTATCCCGGCATCTGCTCTCTCATACTACACTCACATACACATACATATGTATGTACGTCAGTTCGCTATTCCCAAGACTGTGGCGACCCTTCCAAGCTCTTGGTTCCAATTTCAAGCAGACCCGTTTCTAAGTCGGTTTTGACTCTTTCCGAATCTAAGTCAAACATAGTATTATTTTACACAGCTGTGAGGAGATATGTATATATAGCATGTAGCTTCCAAACTGATCTTGGTAACTCTTTAAAAATATTAGTATTTTCAGGTAATGATATGTACAGTTTTTAGCGTACATATGTATGTACATATTTCAAAACTCTATTAAAGAAAACAATTTGATATGGCTTAAACTGTCTATTTTTTTTTCTTACAATTTCATCAACACATTAGGTTTTTTCTTGTTTTGCTTGTTCTAGTTTGTGTATTGCGTACCAGTAATTTGTTTGAATTTGACAAACTGAAAACTCTTACGTTTAAGACAAAAGCCACTCCGTTTGCTGAATTGCCGATGTTTATTGGTATTCCACTCACACTCATTAAATTTTGGCAAAAAGTCACTCACACACAGAAAAAAACACACATACACACTAGCACACAGTGAGGCTCATACAAGATCGCATCTTGCTTTTGTGTCGCGCTGTTTTTGCTTGGCTGCGGCCGTAGTCTGCCGCTGCTACTTGCGCTGAGAGTGTGTGTGTGTGTACAAACCATAGGAATTTTGACGAAGGCAGCAGAGCGTTGGCGGCCAAAAAATACTTGAGTGAAACCGTAAAGTGATAACTGTTACGCACTCAGTGCTTTGTTAGGCAGCGCGTTGAGCGCATTTAATTTGTCTCGTCTCTCTCTCTCTCTCTTTCTTTCTCTTTTTTTGGTTCTGTGAGCTCTGCTGCTGCTGCCGCCGCTGCTACTACGACCGCCAGAATGCCTGCGGTATGCACGTCGGTCATTTTTGTATTTGGAAGCACAATTCCTTTCCGTCATTTGTATTTGGAACGCCGCAGCAGAAAGAAGGTCGTTGAAAAGCGTTATTGGCAGAAATAATTTCGGCAAAAAAAGCATAAAAATAGAATCAAACGCAAAGAAAAGTTAAAATAATGCATTAACGTGTCCTTCGCCGCCGTCGTTCATTGTTTTTTTTTTTCCTCTGTTGTGTTTGTTCGTAAATAGTTTTGTTTTCAATTAAAAAAAACCGCAAAGTGATCTTAATCTGTTGTCGCTTCTTTTCGTCGGTCCTTTGTTTCAAAACGTAAGCAAAAATATATAAAAAAAAATAATGCAAAAAAAAATGTGCACACAAATCGTTTAAATTACGGAATCCACAATAGTACCGAACATTGAAAAGATATGCAATTACCAAGAAAACAGTCGCTTTTTTTTTAAATAAACTAAATTAACAGAAAGATGGGAATTGTTAAACTTGTTCTTGCTGCTTGTTACGTTTTAATCGACTACGTCAAATAATAAGTAACAGCAATAACAAAATAATATAAAAAAAAAAATGAAAATAGTTGCTGAGTGAGCACGGTACAGCGGGGGATAGTTGAGCATAGGAAAGGGCGGGCGGTTAGCAGCTTATGATTGCTTTTGTGATATCGTTGCTCTTGCTGTCGATTTTTTTTTTGTGCCATATTTTTTGTGTTCGTGTGAGTGTTTGTGCTGTATGCTCAGCTTTGTGTGCTTGTCCCTTTTATTTTCCCAAAAAGTAGACGAAAAAGCAAAAACACAGCAACAAATTTCACTTGTAACTTGTATTTGAGCTTTATAGTTTTTTAACGCATTGAGAGAGATTAGATTTTTACATAATTTGTGAAACACATTTAAATGCGAACATATTAAGAATTAGCTCGCTGGCAAAAACAAATCAAATACAAAAAAAAGTCAACGCCAAAGTAACAAACACAATTTCTTAAGGAGCTCTGACATCATCTACGCTAACACAACAACAAAAAACAATGAGTAGCAGCAGCAGACGGCAACGACAATATTCATAAACACAACTAATTGCAATCAAAGAGATGTAAGCTAGCCTAACAGGAAATACAGAGTATAACAGCATTTTACAAAAAAAAGAAGAATTTTTGCAAAATAAGTTGAGTGTTTTTTTTTTATCATTTTCGATTTTTTGTGACTTTGCTTTTCGTCTGCTTATTCACCACACAAACAAAAAAAAAACGCAAACAACAAAAACAATTGCCAAAAAGAAAGACCAACGCGCATACACTAACTCACTGGCCAAGATCAAAGTCAACGTGTCGACGACGGCAGCAGCAGCAAAGCTCTCTCTCTCTCTCTCTCTCTCTCTCTGTACGGGGCCCCTACGTTAACGCAACGCATAAATCTCTTATAATGCGAATTCGGTATCCGCTCACGCGTCGACGCAGGCGTGGGCCCACTCAACGGCGTCTCTGTCGGCAATGTTGAAAACTTTGCTGCTAGCTTGTAGGCTAGCAACATTTTGCAACGTGTTGATTGCCGGCCGGCCTCTGATCTGTGGGCTGCCGAAACTACAAACAGCTGTTAGGCTGGGAACGGTAGTCACCCTGGCAATAAGTTACTTGCTGGTTTAAAGTGGCGCTGGATGTTGTAGTAGGGGCAATCTTATTTTATTTTATTATTTTTGTTAGTTTGAATATTGTCATTTGCAATAGTATGTGTGTTTGTGATTTTTTAGTTAATGATGCAGATCGCAATGTATTTTAAACGAAAATTTCATTTTGAACTCTTTTTTTCTGTTCGCATGAGATAGCATACCGTTAAATCATCTAACAGATGCTCAGTTGAGCTGCAGACGTTATCTTGTGAAGATTGTATTATTTTTATAAAAGCGACATCAATTGTGTTCTACCAATATTTCTGCGAGAGAAACTGTAATTCAAATGCATATACATACATACATACATACATAGGTAAAGTTAATGCATAGTGCATTATTTTGTGTTGTGACAGTGTTGATGATATTGAAATTCCCACCAATAGGCCACATTTCATATACAGTTAATATTTAAACCGTGATGCTTCTAGCTCTTCTTGTCTTTGAGATTGACGCGTTCATACAGATAGACCAATAGCAATTATGTTGACTAGGAACATATACACTACACAACACAATAAATTTGCACAAAACCATAAACTATAGAGCATAAAAATAACGTTTCCGAATGATTTGAATTTTGGCGCCTATGTTATTTTCGGGGTTAGGGCACGATATGTATGTAGAAATGTGATTGTAATAACAAACAAACGCTTCAACATCTTTAACATTAATAACAGATTAGAAATAATTTGATTTGACTAACTGTAAAATATAGTCGTAAATGCCTTTAATGCTTTTTTCTCATTCTATTAATACTTTTTCTTACGTTATAGATTTTCACAACTTTGGCCAAATTGACACAATAAGTTTTTCCCTTCGCTTTGGACATTCGGCAATAAATTTTGGTTTAAAAATTCATTAAAAAAAATACATCAATTATCAACAAAAAAAAAAAAAGCAAAAAAATCGAGCGCGCGGTCATACAAATCAATATTTAAAGTAATATTGGCAAATAATGAAAATAAAATAATAATACCAAATCAGCAACAACAACACTTAAAGAGCAACCAAACAAACAGATGCAAACGACAATTTCTCGATTTAAAACTGACTAAATTCGTTCCGGTATCAAACTTAAAAGAAGCCGTCAAGCAGTAAGAAATAATAATATTTAATGAGCTTTCACTACAAGTCATAGCAAAAAAAAAAAAACAGCATCAAAATTAATAAAAAAAAAGTCTCATTTGAAACGTTTAAAACAATAAAATAATAAAAATATATTTCGGATATATATATATTTATATATATATACACGAAATATACAAATAACAATACATATTTATACATACATGCACATGTGTATATATTTATATATATGATACTATATTTACGAAATTCCTTTAAAGAACCTCAAAAACAAAACCCTTAAAACGAAAACAGAAACAACAAATTTTTATAAAAGCAACAACAAAGCAAATCAAATCAAGCACCAAATTTAAAGTTCATAAGCGCCACAGCAAATCGAAGCAGATAAATATTAAAGCTTTAGAGATGGCTTCCGAACTTGATCAATTCGCCGATTTGGAATTATCTAAAGAGGATCGTGAGCAAATATTTGATCCGCCGTTAGATCGGCAGCAATTGGAAGGTGCTGGCACCTCAAGGTATTTATTTATTATATATATATATATATACATACATACCCAAATACATAACCAAAACGAGAAACCCTTACAAAAAGTTTAAAGAGAAACAATTATAATTAGCCTTCGCCTTTCCAAACCGCAATATTCTCATTTTTCCGCTAACTATAAGTGTATTCTCAATACTCATTTGTAATGCATTTGATTCTTTTAAGATATATATATTCATATTCGTAGTTAGTTGTGTTTAGGCTTTAAGTAGAGTCTAAAATATTATGGACTTTTTAAGCATTGAATCTGTTAACCAACAAACAATTAAAGCTTTTAAGCTTTTTAACCTCAGTTGCTTTTCACTTTTTACCGCACTATTGAGAAAATTGTAATTGTTCTTCCCAGAATCGCAATAGCTTTAAAAGCGAATGTGATGCCTTGAAATGGAAATGAGTAGAATTTACAATTTATATATTTTATGGCTTACAAGACAAGACCATCAAAGGTGTTTGAAGCAAAATCATTTATATCACTTAAGACTCTTCATCCTAAAACCTTTATCAATTAGTTGCGTTGAGATTGAAAGCCTAACCCATAAAAAAAATATATGTACATACACACATAAGTCGGTTTAAAATGGCGCCACAACATTTTTGCATTGCATTACCTTCGAGGCTGGCTGGAAACGAACGAAACCTGAAACTATGAGCCTAGCAAACTATTAAGGCGACCATCACAAGGTCACAGGGAACATCAGTAAGATGGGGTGAGCAGGAGAGAGGG
This sequence comes from Scaptomyza tumidula, assembly GCA_035044465.1. Classification (NCBI taxonomy): domain Eukaryota; kingdom Metazoa; phylum Arthropoda; class Insecta; order Diptera; family Drosophilidae; genus Scaptomyza; species Scaptomyza tumidula. Next base: position 52,580 of record JAWNNW010000257.1, on the reverse strand, counting down.
TCCTCAGAGCTCAGCGCATCAATCCACAATCCACAATTGCACAAATTATCACGCCAAGCTATATGGCTTGCCTGCTACCTTCTGGTTACTGGTAATCCACCCTCTCCCCTTTGCTCTTGTTTTAGCCCTCCTTCGAACACATACAACGCTGCTAAATAGCAGCTAATTTCCTGCGATAAATTGAGCATATCATAAAAAAATCATACAAAAAAAAAAAAAAAAAAAAAAAAAACTCTTAGATCAAAAGTTGCACCTTGAGATGCCAACGCACGCACTCAAACAACCTAAATCCCATGAATCTTAAAACGCAACCCAACGCAACGCAACCCAACTCTACTCAACCGAATATGACCCTCATCAACTGCTAGCCGCTGGCTGTTGCCGAGTTAAGCTCAAGTGGTGTAAGTAAATATTGAGTCGAGCATAGATCCAAAAAGCAAAAAGAGCACAGCGACGCATAGTTATAATCATTGTCACATGAAGAATCAGGGGCACTGGCTAAAATAACAGACAAACTGTACAAGAGCACTCAGCTTTAAACTTCTTTGCATCGTTGTTTACCAAACCCAACAAACTTATTCGCAAACATACAACACGTAGCATAACATGAGATCTACCAAACAGATCACATCAACATAGGAGGCAAAGTTGACAAACTTGCTGCACAGTGCCTGTATCCGAAGAAAGGACAAGAACTAGGCAAGAAGCAGCAAGTTTTTTAAATGGCATGGTGGCTAATACTCATATTAGGGCTTTTTGGTTTTAACAAAGCGTAAAACTTATTTATAACAATGAATACACATGCCAAATGTGGCTTGAAAATTTATCTTAAATTGACTATGATTGTCATCATTTCTCGTTTTTTTTCTTTTAACTGATCTTAAAAGAACATTTTAAATATATTTTGTAAAAAACTCGTCATTTAATATTGATTATTACGCCGTGAAAGTGAATTTACAAAAGATATTTTTTTAACAAGTAAGAAGGCTCTAGTCGAGAAATCCCGATTAGACGATACCCTGAAAGTGCTTGCACGTATGTGTGTGTGTGTGTGTGTCTACGCATACTGCACACTCAACTTCAATGTTGCATATCTCCGGTGTTTCTCAACGGATTTGAATCAAATTTTCACAGACTTTCATTATTTCGTTAAATAATTCAAATGCCATCTCAAAGTCCAAATTCAAGATTTTGTTGTTATCGATCGCATGTGTATATCGGAAACGGGGAGAGTTCGATAACATCGAAAACAAACTTGTACGGCCTAGGGATTAGGCGAGCTTAAGTTTCAAATAAAGCTTAAGTTTTTCTAAAGCAAAATATATCAAATTTTGATATCGATTTTATTACCTGTTCGGATCATATCAATGTTAATTTTGCTATCCCCCAACCTTTAAAGATACAACTTTGTCTGCCTCATCGGTCACGATCTGATCTTACAAAAATCTCACACTAAAAAGCTATTTTAGTTATATAATTTAATTCTTTTACCCGCTTGTTGCTACCACGGCTAGTCGAAAGCAACGGCGGTGGCACCTTTGACCACAAGCGTAAAAAAGGGCAAACAAACAAAGACAAGATGAAACAAATAATTTACAAATTTCCAATATATTAAACGCACAGAAAACAACAAACAGCATAAAAAGCACACATAATCACAGCTTGCCAGAGGTAATCAAAATTGTGTGTGTTTGTGTTTGTGTGCAATCTGGTTTCTTTGCCAGAGTTGGAGTTGAGCCTTAGATACTTAGGTCCCCTCGCGTTTTTCCTAATTTTCTTTGACTGTCCAAATTGTGAAACGAGTTTCTCACATATCTATCAACTCATCATCCATCCACCCTCTTCCATTTAATTTTTCATACCCCGAAATCTGTGAAAAAGGTATCATGGTTTTGTGCAAATGTATGTAAAAATCAGAAGCAAGCATCTTCGACCCCGTTAAGCATAAAAAATATAGCCATGTCCGTCCATATGTATGAACGCGTCGATCTCAAAAACTATAAGAGCTATGAACATTTTTAATATAAGTTCTGGTATACCCCGCGAGGTATAATTGTGATTCAAATTATCGATAACTACGCCAGTTTCCGGTATACACATGAAATCGATAACAAAATCGTGAATTTGGAAATTGTCAAAACTATTTAAAAAAAGGCTCTAGTCGAGAAATCCCGACTAGACGATATATACTTTATGGGGTCGGAGATGCTTCCTCCTGCTCGTTACATACTATTGCACAAAACCATTATACGCTTTTTACTCATTTTTAATGGGTTCAGGGTATAACAATAATCAAAATATAGAACCATAGATAGATATACGCACAACTTAACTGTATGCATTAAGTAAGGGATTCAGGGTATCTCCTAGTCGAGATTTCTTTGGATCTGTTGTATCTGTTGGAATTTGTGTTTCGGTGGTGTTAATTTAAAAGAATTTTAGCAGCCTTTTATTCTTATGTCTGTTCGTTCACGTGCAAACATAGCATTAAAAAATATTCAAAACACGATCATCTGAAATTCCAATTTGTATGCGAAATACGAGCTTTAAGTTTACCAATTTGCTTGTAAAGAATTAAGGAGACTTGGGTGATGAGGGGGGTGTGCGTTGACACCCTTTGCCAAGGATCAGTTCGTAGTATTCACCCCATTTTGTGCAAGTTGTTATGTATGTATCTGTGTGCGTATATGTGTCTTTGTAACTTTGGACATAGTTGTATCCTAATCTTTGGCAGCAGTTTGTACTCAGTGATTTCCATCTATTAAATGATACTCGGCTTGCTAAATCTTGATTTACAGACAGATTATTCCTTTGACCCCGCCACAACTTACGGCCTGTGTGAGTATTGCCGGCTTAATCAATCCCTGTCTGATCAATTTCGTTTAAGCCGTACTCATTTAATGATGATCAAAAACGCTCAAGTACAAAAAACAAACAACCTTCAAATATGCATTTGAATGAACAACTTGTTGGCCGCAATTTTTTTGGGGACGGCTTTTGAGCGTGTTCCATATGCGACATGAAGCCTGTTGTAGTTCTTCTGTTATTGTTGTTGCCCAGCGGAAGAGTGGAAGGAGGTTACGTTATTGCTTTGCCCCTCAAACAGGATGCAAGTTCAAGACAAGAAACAGAAGAAAAGCATCAGAAGCCAAGATACCAGGTAGTCAGTAGCTATGCGGGTGTGTGTGAGGTACAAAAATGTGAATGTGTGTGTATGCGTTTGAAAGCGCAGGTAAAGCAAAGGTGGAGCGAGGTAAGCATTTTACGCGTTTGATGTTTAACTTCCCTGCCCTGCCCTAACCGTGGGGGCCGTGGGTTTTAGAGCATATCCAAATAAGAATGTGTGGGAAACCTAAACTTAACTAATTCCTAATTTCATTAAAGATATAACTATATATCTTTATTTTTAATAAAAGTCAATACTTTTTGAGGTGGAAATCGATGACACACATATTTCCCACATTTTAAGGCTAGAGTTACTCAACTTGGTGGAAAGGTAGCTTGTAACTTTCCCCAAAGGGGTGCATAAACAATTTAGAAGCCACCATTAGGTCTCAGTCTCGAAGGTAAAGAGTATTTTGGTTTTGTTTACTTGGTTTTTCCCGTAAAGCTAGAGCCTTGAAATTTTGCAAACACCTCGGTACATATATACGTTATCGATAAGTTAATACACTACGAGGTGCACGTCGATAAAACAAACATGTTTAATGACTTTTAAATAAGACTTTTAATAATATTTTCAATTTCATTTCGCTCTCGATTTTTTTTGTTTTGTTTTTGTAACTGCAAGTTATCGATAAAATGGACATTTTTACTCGGTTGTTAATGCTGAACAAGAATATATGTATATATATTTTTTGAAAGGGCAAAGATGCTTTCTTTTGGTGATTTAAAAACGAAATATGCACAAATCAATTAAACACTTTTTAAAGAGTATGAAAATATTTTCTATTTAGTTCAGAAACTAAACATTTTGTATGTTGTTGCATATTTTGATTAATATGTTGGGATGATCATAGTTGCCTCAACACGCATATTAAGAAATTAATTTGTTTGGATTTGTTTGAGTGCTGTATATAGGTCATGACTTTAGTCAAAACCATTTGACTTGTTTTGTAGAATAATGTCGTTATTTCTTTCAAAAAAAAAAAACAAATGCTTTACACAAAATTAATAGTTTTGATATTTTCACATATAGAGTTGTGGAAATTTATTATTTTTATAAGTAATTCTGTCAATTATCTATTAAACCTATTAAACAAAACTTAAAAACCATAAACATAAACAAAGAACACTTCCGTTTTTGGTGTATTTTTGTAGTAATTTTCGTACTTACAGTTACTTTTTTTATACCCTGAACCCATTAAAAATGGGTAAAAGGGTATAATTGTTTTGTGCAAAAGTATGTAACAGGGAAAATGAAGCATCTCCGACCCCATAAAGTATATATATTCTTGGTCAGTTTCAACAGCCGGGTCGATATAGCCATGTCCGTTTTTCCGTATATACATACGCGTCGAATTCAGAGACTATAAGAGCTAGAGACTCCAGACTTGAAGCTTAAGCTCGCCTAATCCCTAGGCAGTACAAGTTTGTTTTCGATATACACATGTGATCGATAACAACAAAATCTTGAATAGACTTTGAGATGGTATTTGAATAATTAAGCAAAATAATGATAATATGCAAAATTTTTATTGAAATCGGTTGAGAAACACAATTTTTAATGGGTTTAGGGTATAAAAAGGAAGTGTGTAAACATTTAATTGGCAGTTGAATTAAGTGCCATTGTTAGTATTTTTTAATTTTTCTTTGTTAATTTTAATGTTTTTTAAGTTCTGCTTAAGAAATAATTGATTGAGTTACTTATACAAAATAATAAATTAATTAAAACACAACATCCACTGTATCCCTATAGCTCTAAAGTGAAAAAATCAAATCAATCATTTTTCACGGTGTGTAAACCTTTTCGTGGCAAAGTGTATGTATTTCTCTGTGTATGTGTATGTATTTCTTTGTCTCCCGCATTGTGCATTTTCCTGTATCGCGCGTTCCTTATACAAGTATACTTCTCTAAGCATATACTGTGGCGTACTCTGCGCCGGCGCACATGCCTATTCATATACATATATAGTCATCCATACCTATACACATGCATACATATATACCAAAACCCATATGCGTATGTGCCTTACTTGATTCTCATGGCTCTCACATTATACTTGCTTGAACTCATTTAGCTTGCGTTTGATCCACTTTTTCTGTTTTTTTTTTTGCGCTCTTTACTAAATTTTTATGCGCTCCTTTTTGTGTTTGTGTTCATTAGAAATTTCCAAGAACTCAACGACACAACAAATACCAACACACACACAGAGAAAGAGGAAAGATTCGTGTTTCTGCTGGCTTAGTTTTTCAAGAATGTTGAAGCGCTAAGAATAGCTAAAAATCCGGGCAGCAAAATCTCATGGCAAAAGGAAGCAAGAGAAAGATTGTGTATCTCGAGAGCTGCTGCTGCTTCTGATGCCAGCTGTATTTGAGCTTCAATATGATGTTATATATACATACAGTTTGACATAAAAACCTTAACACATTGTGAAAGTTTTTGATTTTTTAACTTAAGAGCCATAGAGTAACACTGGTTGTTGTTCTTTAAATTTTTATACCCTGATCCCATTAATAATGGGAAACAAGTAAGAAGGCTCTAGTCGAGATATCCCGACTAGACGATACCCTGATCCCTATACTTTCCGCGTACAGTCAGTACTGCATACAAAACTTCAATGTCCCATATCTCCGGTGTTTATTTTCCGATTTCGATAAAAATTTCACAGATTGTCATTATTTTGTTTTATAATTCAAATTGCATCTCAAAGTTTTCCAAATTCAAGATTTTGTTGTTATCGATCCCATGTGTATATCGGAAACGGGAAGAGTTATCGAAAATCGGAAAGAAACTTGTACTGCCTAGGCATTAGGCGAGCTTAAGTTCCAAATCTGGAGCCTCTAGCTCTTATAGTCTCTGAGATCGACGCGTTCATACATACGGACGGACAGACGGACGGACGGACAGACGGACATGGCTATATCGACTCGGCTTTCGATGCTGATCAAGAATATATATACTTTATAGGGTCGGAGATGCTTCCTTCTACCTGTTACATACTTTTGCACAACTTCATTATACCCTTTTTCCCATTTTTAATGGGATCAGGGTATAAAAAGGGTATAATGGTTTAGTGCAAAAGTATGTCACAGGCAGAAGGACGCATCTCCGACCCCATAAAGTATATATATTCTTGATCAGCATCAACAGCCGAGTCGATATAGCCATGTCCGTCTGTCCGTATGTATGAGCCAACCGATATCAGAGACTATAAGAGCTAGAGACACCAGATTTGGAACTTAAGCTCGCCTAATCCCTAGGCAGTACAAGTTTGTTTTATATTTTCGATAACTCATCCCGTTTCCGATATACACATGCGATCGATAACAACAAAATCTTGATTTTGGAAAACTTTGAGATGCCATTTGAATTATAAAACAAAATAATGATAATCTGTGAAATTTATATTGAAATCGGATAATAAACACCGGAGATATGGGACATTAAAGTGGTGTATGCAGTATGCAGTATGCGCGTACATACACACACACACATACTTGCAAGCACTGACTGTACGCGTGAAGTATAGGGATCAGGGTATCGTCTAGTCGGGATATCTCAGCTAGAGCCTTCTTATTTGTTTAGTTTATTTTCGTTGTGAAATTCGTATTTACTGTAGTTACTTTTATCAAAAATAAAAACACGAAGAACCGAGTGTACAGCTCGAGTTGACAAGTCGGTACTTTAAATGGATTTTCGAGCACATTCGCGACATATGGTAATCTCACAATCCTTCTTCATCTCATTGGCAGGCGTTTTGGTAAAAAAAAAAGTTGGATTTTCATTTATCCTTCTGACCATAAATCGCTCTGCCCTCGGGGCTATTGCCGGCGGCCTACCAGTTATAGACTTCATCTCCATCCTTCCCTTGTTTTTTACGCGGCTAAAAACATTGTTAACAGTTTTCCAGCCAATTGCTAACATTGCTGCAATTTCAGTGGCCGATTACCAAAAGGTAGAGTTGTAATAAGCCAAATGGATCATGTCAGAAGATAACCGCTAGCGTGGTATTTGAAATCCGTCTAAAACTGTCCCGATTATATATAAATATATATATTCCAATTATGAAATTTCTTAAAAAATTGCATAACCCAGAGCTGCGGTATTTTATTTTAATTAAAAGTAACCGTAAATACGAGTTTCACAACGAAAATACACCAAAAACCGGAAGTGTGTACAGCATTTATTGGCAGTTGGATTTAGTGCCTTGTTAGTATTTTTAATTGTTTTTTCTTAATGTTAATGTTTTTTAAGTTTGTTTAATAGGTCTAAGAGATTATTGACTTATAAAAAAAAAGAAAATTAAAAACAACCAGTCTGAACCTATATGTCTAAACTGAAAATATCAAAGTTTTTCACTTTGTGTAAAGAATTTGTTGGCAGACTGTACATGCATATGTATATATATATACTTTAGGGGGCTTGCACAAAACCAATATAAACTTTTTATACTATTGATAAAGGAATATATTAATTTTGTCATGATATCAAACTCTTAGAAGAAGGCAAATCTGACTCCATCAATTATAAAAGGGAAAAGTTATCGAAAATGGGAATTTCGAACTTGTACTGCCTAAAAATAAGGCGAGCTTATGCTCTGATATCGAAGCTTTCATACATACACACAGACGGACAGACGAACATGGCTATATCGACTCTTTATCCATTTTCAATAGTTTCGTGAGCATCATAGGTTCAGGTTCAAAATAGGTTTGCAATTCACACAGTATGCTTAAGAGCCTTTCTGAACGTATTTTTCTTTATTCGAATAAAAAAAAAATGCAACATTCTATTCAACAGGTAAAAGCAACCATAGCCGAGTTATGTACGTCAGATAAAGGTTATTGCATTTGATCAATTCAAATTGATACCAGACTAAAATATATCTTAGTTTATTAATAATAATAATATGTGTACATAATGTGTAGAAATAAAATATAACTCACCTATTTTGTGGTCATTTCCAATTCCAAAAATATATTATATTTTAATTAAGTTCGCCCCTAGCATATTTGGGTAAGTATGTACGTGTGTATGTTTGTTTTCATACAAGAATAACTTTTCTTTTGGAACTTCTCCCTGTACTCTGACCTCTCTTACTTTCACTTACTCTTTTTACGCGCCTATTGACCAACTGTTCACCGACGGGTGCATTTCCCGATCGCCGATCTGATGGTGATCGTATGCAGAGCGGTGGCAAAGTGGTTCCAAAAACAGTTTGCATTCCGCGAAAAATGACGATCGTTCGCTTCCGACTTTCTTTTACCGTTATTGCACCGGTTGAGCGGCGATAACTTTCTTTAGCAAAAGCAGCTGGTTGGTATCATCTGCAACCCTTTTTTTTTCGGTCCTCAGATGCTTGCGTTCGACACGCACTGCAGCGGGAGGGCGGCAGAAACAGGTTGGGCCTGGCCTGACCTTTGTTTGTTCTCATTATGGTTGTTGTTGTTGATGTTGTCAGGTGGCCATCCAATTCGGGACAGCCTCTAATAAGGGAAGAAAGCATTCCACTGCCGAAACTCAAGGTAAGGGTTGCAAGCGCACATCACAATTCTTAAAGTTTGGGGGCTCTTCATTCGACCAATTTGCCACATTTTCTTGACCGCTACTCCTCCTCGACATAATGCTATGCTCATACAACTTTAACTTCTTGTTTTGTGACAGCTGCAAGCCGTTTTATAGCATTGTTTAAAGCTTAGCAGCCAGGTCTTACACACATACACATACACGTACATATATATATATATATGTATATAACATATATGTATATCCAAGCAACATTAGCTTAAGAGAGCATCAAATTGCATTGAAAACAAAAGCAATAACAGCACATATACATACAGACATACAAACATGCATTAGTGCATGCAAAGGTAGACTGTACTGATCTATTAAAATGTTAAGATGAAGATTTTAAGCACGCGTGCTCCTTGTGTATACTTTTGTTGCTCTGCTGCTATGTTGGCTGTGGCTTCTGTTGCTGCGACGCGCGTTATCAGCAAAATACGATCAAAAGCAAAACAGAGCGGACGGTCGACTGACTGGCTGTTTAAGGCCATTGAACTACCAAAACGAAGTCGAATTTTTTTTTTTAACCTTAAGCGTTTGTTGCTCGCTTGCTTGCCTAAAACTGTTCTTACCGTTTTTCTTTTAGTTACATAGGCGTGGAGTTTTGCTCATTTTTGCAGTCAACAAATGTATGTCCTACACATTTATGCTGACAAACGAATATCTCAAACGACTTAGAACACGCTTTGACTTCCTCCCCCAAAGATCTGCAACCTTACAATGTTGCGTTGAAAACGTTGCAGCCGAACGCTACCGGTTGCCAAATACTACTCTGACATCAGTATAAAAACAAGTGCCAAAGGGTCTACTTGTGAAAGGGTGTGACTAATTAGAGGTCAGCAACTAACCTTAACTTACCTTGTGGCATATAACTTTTGATTATGTGTATGTTTATAGGAAACCGAAAGAGTAATCGATAATTTTAAACAAATCATATTTGACCTTGTTAAGCATCAACAGCCGAGTCAATATAGAAACTAGTAGCTCAGTTTTTGAGTTGTCGAGCTGCCACGTCGAAGAGACTGTAAACAAAAACTTACATCATACATATGTACATGGTAAAACCTACATACATAACAACCATAAATGACCGGAAATAACAAATAGTTGGGGTGCTGCTGCTGGCAAACCAAAACAGTGACTATGCGCGTCTACCTAAGTATGTATGCTAGTGCGTGACGTAATTAAAGCCAAATTGTTGCACTTTCTTAAGTTCTCTCGTGCGCTCTTCAGAATTTTAGCACGTCACCGCTAATAACGTCACCTTGTATAAAATTCCACTATGCTTGTATTTGAATAGCTACTTTCATACATGTATACATGTATTTTTTGCACTAACGCGTGTAAAAAAAAAGCGCGAATGAGAGCGAAGCGCCAACACCGGTTGGGGAAGCTTGTGAAGGGCATGTTGGATCTGCATATGTGTGTGTTCATCGCCATGATTAAAAAAAAAATAAGGTGGTCTCGTCTTTAGCAGCTTCAGAGGCGCCAAAAGGCCCAGTCGCTCAGCTATTAGTTAGTGTTATAAGCTTTTGTCCCGCTTAGCAATCATAAACGAAGCTGCCATGTTTTTTTTAACGTTACTTGGCTCTAGTAGAAATATAAACTTCGAAACTGCTTATTATTAAAAGAATATATAGAAACATAGTTCATGTTTGTACTTACTACGTAGATATAAAAAATAAAATGTATAACCCAAATTTATACATGAAGGCAATAAAACCATGATACACAGTAACGACAAAAATTTTAAACCAAGATTGTCATTCATATTTTTTATTGGGGGTTTCTTTGTATTTTTTAGAAGTAAAACTTTCAAATTGTCATAATACATAATATTAATATATTTTTTAATAATGTGTATAAATTTTAGCTACAGTATTTCTCCTATGATTTTAAGTACATACGAATCACTTAAAATTTAAACACTAAGCACCATTAAGCACATATAACCCTATTGAAGTGATCCCCAAATTCGTTCTTATAAATTGGTACCACAAAAATATTATATTAACGTACTTATACAGATACTTCCGAAAGAACCAACATACGCAACACCCCAAAACTTAAACGTAACGCACATTAAAAGTTCTCCTACAATTGTTGTTTTTCGTTGTTTTATTATGTTTTTTTCGCAAGCATTGCGTTAAAAAAATGCCTTTTCTCTCCACTAACACAACTACACATCCCAAGTAAGAACGGCACTAAACTGCGAAGATTTTCAGCATGTATTGTCGCTTTGCAGCCGCATAGCCGGCTGGTTGGGTATTATTATCTCTCTCTCTCTCAGTCCCTACCTCCCTCCCTCCATCTCTCTCACTCTCTCGCTCTCTCTTAACGGTGCTTCAACACGACGACCACTTGATTTTGCTTCACCATTCCATCCGTTTGCCGTTGTAGTTTTGCGCCTTGCTCTTTGTCGTGCCTGTTTTAGCTTCAGTAGTTAAATGCTCTTTGCATTTTGCGGTCGTTTTTTTCGGAAATGCTCAGTGTTAGAAACTATCAATAAATACAACAAATAATTCAACAGCTCGGCCTCGTGAATCAACAGCAAAAATAATAATAAATTTTACGCCTGCTGTTGGTGTATGCGTGTTGTATTTTAATTTTTTTTTCTCGTAGTAAGTCGCGGGTCATCGTAGGCGAAAGAAAAATAAAAAGCAAAAATTTTGCTGCGTTCCGTTCTTCGAAGTTAGATTTAAGCTTTGAGTGATATTCATATACAAGCACCAGCAATAACAACAAATAGATACAAGCTGTGAAAAGTGAGTGGTAAATGTCAGCAAACATACTCACTCAAATGTTCATACAGACATACATATGTATTTATGTATATAAATACGTAAAACAGTCTGAAGTTAGACAGCGTTTGTTTTTCTCTTTTAGTAATAATTTTTATTTTGCCATTTCTTTTATTTATGCAAGACATATGAGTGTGCATATGTATGAATGTGTGTTTGTATGAGCTAAGAGAAGACACAAACAAAAAGTGCAATAACGCCATACACATTTCGTACCGTTATAAAGACCAAGGCTAGCCGGCTTCGTTGTGTGCGAAACTGTTTTTTGCTGTCTGGTTCTTGTGTTGATCATCGTTTAGTTTAGCAGTTTGCACCAAACACCGGTTGACTCTAAAAATCAATTAAAGCTAGCAACAAACACACATGTATGTCTGTATATGTACATACACACATATACATATATACATGCCATATGTGCGTCTTTCTTTAGACTAGTTGCGCCCAGCCCAAAAGAGCAACATTAATGAGCAAGTAAACTGACCTACTTTGCTATACTCTAACTTTTGTAGTCTTTAATCTTCGTCTCGACTTTTCATTGCATCGCCCATACCATAAAAGACATAGAAAGAGAGAGAGAGAGCGAGAGCGATAGCAATAGCAATAGCAATAGCAATAGCAATAGCAATAGAAATAGCAATAGCAATAGCAACAGCAATAGCAATGCATTAGTGAGAATATACTTTGTTGATCGTCTTGTTGTATCAGCAGCAGCTTTTTTCTCAGTGAGATTAAATTCTATTAGATATGTATAGGGTACAGCATGTGAGCCGACTTTCTATCGCTGCATAACGGCATTCTTTAGCTCGAAAATACCTATGTATGTATTACTATTATTTTGAGTAGGTACACATAAAAATATTTATTTGTGAGAAAATGGCGGCAATAATTTGTGTCTTCTTTTGCGGCCGTTGTCAATTAGATAGACTCGTATCGCATATTACCCGCGACAGCAATATTTTAAAATTTTTTATCACAAAACTTTTTCGAGACTGAGTCTGACTAAAATTGGCATTTATGCGCTCGTTTTCCGATCGTATAAGTTCGTTGCGTCGGGACAAAACAGTTCACTAGCCGAGACTTGTCTTCGACTAATTTTTGACTTCGATGTGAGTCGTGATTAAATCATTTAAAAAAGAAATTTTAAATTTTCATTAATTATAGTTTTTATTTTGATTATTATAACGTACAAAACGTAAACGTAACCAAACGTTTTTTTTTTCAAAACTATTTTTGAACTTTTTAAGTCTTTATTATTATTGTAATGTAATGTGTCCAGATCGGATCACTATATCATTGACATTGACTTGTTTTTATTTCTTCAGAGGGATTTAAACATGTTAATTCTATGGCAGCGGGGCTTCTTAGGCCGCTGCAGAATAAGGCATGATATAATTGCCTTTAGGTTAGTTTTTTTAACACTCAAAATCAAATTTTATTCGCCTGCATGCTTTTTATTCGATTGCTACCGAATTTGTTTAGTAAAAGTTAATCCCACATAAAAGTTACATTTTTTGACCGTCATACGGACTCGAAAAGACTCACAGGTGCTTTTTCAAAAATTATCATCTATCTGGGTATGCATGTGTATAAATAAATGTATGTACGTGCATAAACTGAAAGCAGTTTAATCTAACTAAGATTTTTAATACAAGTACATACATATGTATAAATGTACATGTGACGATTGCAAACATACATACATCGATAAGCATTTGACTATCGATAAGTTTAATGCATGCATGCAAAGCAAAGATCGTGCGCAGTCCGCTCTAAATCGTATGTTTCTTTTAATTATGTATGTATGTGAGTCAGCTGCTGCCACCGTTTAACTGTTAGTGTGCTGTGCACTTCCTCTCTCTTGCTCTTTGCTTTTATTTTTAAAAAAGTTTGAAGCAAATGCGAGTCAAAGCCTATACGCGTGACTAAAAAGTAGAAAGAAGAAGCATACGCGCCAAAAAAGAAAAGGGAAAAAAAACTACGGCAATATAAAATCATAAATTTATCAGAAGCAAACTTTCTGCTTGTGATTAACAAGTGCTCGACTGCGACCGCGATTCTCATACTCGATTGCGTGCGTGTCTGTAGGTGTGTGTATGTGTCGTGTCTTTCGTCGAATTCTGGGAGAGTCGTCTACGTCACATCAACTTTTTCAAATTAAATTAGTTATTCTACTTATCGCGCTCACGCTCTCTTAATCATTTTTTTTTTGTTTCCTGTATTAACAAGTGTGTTGCTTTATTCTAAATTTTGCGAGCAGTCGAAACAGCAACAAATAGAAAAAGTGTTTAGAAAGAATCGCAGTTTCATACAAACAAGCAAAACAACTTAGAAAAAAAGTAAATAAATAAAACTAAAAATGCTCAGCAACAGCAGCAGCAATTACCCTACAAGCAGCAGCAATAACAACAACACCAGCAGAATCAATATCAGCAGCAGCAACAATAATAATAACCATTATTATTTCCATCAACAACAAAGTACGAAATTAGTACGTTACTTTAATCGGTGAGTGCTTCAATTGTCTCTACATGTATCTTAGGCGGATGTTGGGAGTTCAACAGATGTGTGTCTGTATGTTAGTGTTTGTAAAATGTTTAAGACCAACCAAATTTGATCAGTTCCAATTCACATCAAACACTATTAAACGCAATTTTTACTTTCTCTTAAAACCGTGGCCTTAAAGTTTGCTTTTGGTGATAGTTTTTTTTTCGTCAATTTTTAGTCGCACCATAATCGTTGATTACAATTTTTAATAAACAACTTTAGCCAAATTGATTGTCGTCCATTAATTAAAAATAAAATTGAAATCATATTCATATGCTAAAAATAGCAGAACCCAACTTTTGTAATTAAAATGAATGTTTTTTTTTTTGTGTAATGCACCAAACATAACTAGGTCAAACTTCGAACAATTGAGCAATTAATATAATCACAACTTTCTTATATTAGTTCGGAACTTTAAGGTATATTTTGACATAATGTCTATTTAATGTATGCCAAAATTTTAAAGCATTCTTGTTTCAGTGCAATGTGCAATGTGCAATGTCTGTCATGCTGTCCGTCCATCTGGGTCCATCTGGCATCAAACTGCATACAAAATGTTGATGCGACGCCCACCTCTTCCGCCCTTACACCCCGCCCATTTTCAAAGCTAGAGCCACTAAATTTGTTGCCAACATAGGCCATGGCGTCCAATTTTGCTATAATTTATAACTTTCCTTTCTTTTTTATACCCTGAACCCATTGAAAATGGCTAAAAAGGGTATAATAGCTTAGTGCAAAAGTATGTAACAGGCAGAAAAAACAAAAAGGTCAATAGAATATAAAATTTTAAATATATTCTTTTTAATCATTACCATTACACCCAGAAATTAAACTTTTTACTCCATTTGGGGTAATTTACCCCGGTTCCCCGACCGCTGCTCTAGGCTGTACAAGTTTGTTTTTAAAAACTATCGATAAGTTTTTCCGTTACCGACATTCACATGAAATCGATCAAAATAATATCTGAAACTTAGAAAACTTAAAAACTGTTCTTGAAACTATTGACATATACTGAAACAAAACTTACAATAATATCGGTTGAGAAACACCGAGATATATGGCACATTGAAGTTGAGTCATTAACCATCGGTGAATTAGTGCTGTCATGGCCGGTATCTCCTAGTCGAGCTTACTCGACTAAAGCCTTTTTATTTGTTTTTTTTTTTCTTAAATATATTTTGTTTCCAAACTTGGAAAGAAATTTGTTTTAAAGAAACATTCAAAAAAAGCAATAATCAGTAAGTTCTTTGAGGATTTAAAAATATATCGGAACCAATGTTGCCGATCAGCATCAAAATAATCTGCAGAAATGACCGGTCGTTATACCTATGTGTAGGAATATATTGTATGTATAAGTGGCAAAGGTTTTTTTAAAAATTGCATTCATATGTTGATCAACAAAGTTGTCCTCGGTGCTTTTTGATTATATTGTTTGAGTTGCAAATTAACTGTTCGCTTGGTAATAGTTTTTTTTTTTTTTTCGATACAACTGGCTCTTATACTAAGTCACCCAGACTTGTGGCTCTCTGTTTAAAAAGCTATGCGAATGAGTCACACGACAGTAATATAAATGTAGGCTGTAAAAGAAAGGTGTGCTACAGTTCGTTGACGTCGCCGGCTCGCGCACATGCACAGCGCCACTAATAATTTAAACGTACTCTCACCCAATGTGGGCCTCGTTGCAAGTTATAGGGGAGCAGAAATAAATGCACCCTTTTTTCAAAGATAGGCGTAAGCCAAAATTGATGATGATTCTGCTCGTCCAAAACTATTAATAGGAATTTCACATGCCTTGTAAACTACACACGACTCCACGAAATGTTTTTTTTTTTTTAATTTGAGCGTTAATGATGCAGAAGTATTCACCTAATTCAATTCGATTCTGTAAGAAGTGCAACTTTTCCCATTTTTATATTTCTATTGCATATTTTGGAAACCATTTAGTCTAGGTGGGGGCGTAGCTTAAGCTTTAAATTTTTAATCTCTAGCTCCGCAATTGTAAAGGATACAAAATTTAGTCAGTTTATGCAGTAGCGCAGTTATGCACGCATACTCCCAAGTCGAGCTATCTCGACTAGTCTTTATACTTCTTTCATTATGCTTGTAAGTTCTCTTTACGTAGATTATAATCTTTTTTTTTTTTATATCTCCCAAAAACAAAATTGGCGAGATTATATAAACAAGAGCACATACTCATATTCTCATTTGAATTTAGCAAATGTCAATATTTTGGGCTTCCTTATAATCATATATCCGCTTAGGCGATTTTGTGTTTTTTTTTCGATCCTCTACAAATAAACCCACGCTAATTTACATTCATAAACATATTGCTCTGAAAGACCTACAGAAGAACGAAAAAAGTTGGTAGGGTATATAAATGAAATTTGAACAAAGCATTAAGCATGACGTAATGAATAGTTTTGCATCATTAACTTAAACTGCGATTTTTGACATTCTTAAAGAAATGAGCGATATGTAAATAGTAACGAAATGCGCCTTCTGCAAGAAGAAGGCATACGAAACTTAAGTGAAACTGTTGTGTTGTGTGTTGTTTTGTTTTTTTTTTGCGTCTCTATCTTTATCTCTGTCTATTTTCGCAAAAATCGGTTAGCCTGTTAATTCAAAAGTACACAAAACAGTAAAGGATACATAAGCGAAGCACAACTTGGCGACTTTAAACAAGTAAAACTAATTGAAATAATACTTGTTTGTATATTAATGCATGTATTTTAATAGTGATCACTGTGCTCAAAATTAATAATTTTTGTTAATTTTGATTTCTTTATTCTAATCTAAATAGCTTTCATTAATTAAATATAACGTTCCTTTCTTCTAAAGCTTTATTTGTGAAATGATTATTTTATTCTTTTTTAAGAATTTATTTTTGATACTCAAATAAAAGATTGTCAAAACAACTTATTTACAACAACTACGGTATATTACAGTACCTGATGTGGACAAATTCACGATTACTAAACAACTTCTAACGAACACCCTAAGTGTAAAACCAAAGAAAACACTAGGAATGTAGTAATGCAATAGAGTTAACGCACACTATCGTAAATGTCAATACGGCTTGAAGCATTAGCTTTCAGTTCAAATTAAATGCAATCCAGATTCACACCTGAATTGGCAGCGAAGGCCGCGCAGTGGTTGAAGGTGCCACATCATGATAGCTTCTCAGAGAGCGGCATAAAGTGGGAGCGTGGTACTGTTTCTTCAATTACGTTGTATTTTTATAGTGAGGCATTTAATTTACTTATATTTTTTCCGATCCCATACAATATATATATTACTGATCAGCATCAACAGCCGATATAGCCGTTTGTCCTACCCGTCCGTCCTTCCGTTCGACCGTCCGTCTGTCTGTCCGTTTGTCCTGGTTCAAAAACGAAAGATACACCTTGTTTAAGAGTTTTTCCTAGGCAGGTTAAAACATTAATTTCATGTTTGCAAACAAGCTAGTTGGTCGCAAAGAGTTTAAAGTACAGGATTACTTCTCGTCGAGCGTTCTTTTTGTATTATTAATTTATATTATTTTGGGGCTTTGTTTCGTTGGATTTTGCTTCTGGAGTCAAATTGCTTCCAAGAAAAATAAACACGATATTAAATATGCAACATGCCAGTCCGATGGCGGCAGCAGCAGTGTAAGCAGCAGCAGATCAAGATGTTTGCGGTGTTGATTTGGTTGCTGTCTGCTTTAATGTTACTAATCTTGTTTGATTTTGTTGGTATCTGTTTCAATGTTGCTGATCTTGTTTGTCTCGAAGCGCCAAAAAGTTTCGACAGTCGGCCTTTTGTAGCTGTTGTCGTTTTTTTTGATGTTGATGTTTGTTAGTTTTTTCTTTAAGACGATTGCTGTAGATGCCGTTATGGCAACAGGATGTTATGACGTGTGTGCGAATGACATTTATGTACAAATGAACCAAACTCTACATTAGGTAGAAGAAATCAAATTCAAGCACAACAATTTGTATACTCATGTTTAAGTGTGTTCTTAATATGTGTATACATTTTAACAACGTTTAGCTTTTGTTGTTCAAAGAATAGTTTGTTATATTAATACAATAAAAAAAATTGTTTTTTTTTTTTTTGCTACGAATGAACGCCACTTTTTTCGAAACCCTTAAATCCAAAGATCTGAAACTTTGCAAATATGTATGTCTTTAGGCTGGTGAGATAAATTTTAAAAATTGGGCTACTATGCTATTTCGAAATAAAATTAGAATTTCCGCAAGCAGCATTTTGGTGGTCACTTGAATTACTGTAAAGGTTTCAGCATTGTAGCTTTTATTAATTGGCTTGTTCGTTGATAGCCATTAATTCAGCCAGTATTTTATTAAGATACCGAAGGAAAAGTGTATATTGGTTTTGTGCAATGTACGTCCGTCTGTTTGCCCGTCTGTCCGTCTGTATGAACTTAACTTTTTTCGACACCCTTAGGGCTAGAGACTTAAAACTTTGCAAGTATCTGGGTCCGTGTGTTTTTAGACAAAGTGTCAAAAGTGGAGCAACTCCTACTGGGGGCTGTAAATACAACATAAAGTCGATACAACTCGATTTGCAAATCGATAAAACACACATATATTCCACATTTGAACATCTATAGAGAGATTTGGTTACTTCCTTCAATAACCTGCATCTGAAGTTTGGATGCAACGCCCACTACTGCCGCCCCTAGCCCCGCCTATTTAAAATGGGGACGTATCTTTCAAAGTTTTTAAGCTGGAGTCAGCAAATTTGGTGGGAATATAGCTAGTGATATCCACCACAGATGTCACGCACAACCAATACCCGCCTTCGGAAATTCCAACGTATGCACTTGTTTTTTTTTTTGAAATGGAATAAAATAAAAATATTATCATGCATATAATATAAGTATCCTAAAATTGTCTATGTTGTACAATAAGGGGTTTCAGATCAACCGAATTTGCTTTTGGGGTCGTTTTTGGGGTTGTTTTTGTTTATTCATTTCACAACCCTTTGAGATCACATTATATCGCTGTTAGAAAAGACCAAAAATCAAAAAATTGCTTTGAGGGAAGAGAAATTGTGGGCAAGAAGAATTTTTTAAATCGGGTAATGTTTAACCATTGCGCACAAGGGTTAACATAATAATATATACAGTTTTCGCTTTATTAATTTCTAAGATTAATATTTTATTTTTTTTTTTTTTCCCGTGAGCACTATGTCCCTGAAACCTTTAAAAATGGGTATAATGATTTTGTGCAAATGTATGTAACAGGCCGTTTATCAATCCGTATAACGCTATGCGATATAGGAGAATATAAGAGCGGATTTTTATTAGTGATGCAAATTTGTGTTTACCACACGTAGTTCTTCTGGGTTGCGATATATTTGAAAATTATTGTTAAAAATAAATATTCATATTAAAAATTGCAAACCAGCTATGACTTCTCGTCATTTCTATGCTTAAGAGTGTCCCCTAGTCAAACTTAATCGACTAGAGCTTTTTAGTTGCTGTATTCGTTACACAAATCGGTGAAAAACCCAATAAGGATACCCAAGATCGACGCGTAACTAAATACAAATATACGGTCATAGATGTTTTTTTTTCTACATATGTATGTTAATTTGGACAAGACCATTATAACATTTTTATCCATTTCATGGCTTCAGATATGAACAAGTAAGAAGGCTCTAGTCGAGGTATCCCGACTAGACGATACCCTGATCCCTATACTTTATGCGTACAGTCAGTGCTTGCAAGTATGTGTGTGTATGTGTACGCGCATACAGCAAACTGCATACACAACTTCAATGTCCCATATCTCCGGTGTTTATAATCCGATTTCAATAAAATTTCACAGATTATCATTATTTTGTTTTATAATTCAAATGGCATCTCAAAGTTTTCCAAATTCAAGATTTTGTTGTTATCGATCCCATGTGTATATCGGAAACGGGAAGAGTTATCGAAAATCGGAAAGAAACTTGTACTGCCTAGGGATTAGGCGAGCTGAAGTTCCAAATCTGGAGTCTCTAGCTCTTATAGTCTCTGAGATCGGTTGGCTCATACATATATATAGACGGACAGACGGACGGACGGACATGGCTATATCGACTCGACTGTTGATGCTGATCAAGAATATATATGCTTTATGGGGTCGGAGATGCTTCCTTCTGCCTGTTACATACTTTTGCACTAAACCATTATACCCTTTTTCCCATTTTTAATGGGATCAGGGTATAAAAAAAAACCGCTAACTGAGTCTTAACAGTCTTAGACTTTAATTGTATCGCATACCTCTCGTACGTATGTCGTACTGCTCAACTTTCTTGCTAATTTACTTGTTATGTATATATCTGTTTTTGTTTTCTTACTTTGCTTACCACATTCATATAAAAAAAAAACAATATAATTTTAAAAAATACAAATAAAAAAAAAACATAATAGTAATAGTAATATTTATATTAATATTATAGTATTGATATAAATATTAATATTAATAATGATAATATTCAATATAACTATAAAATTATAATAAAAGTATAATTCACATTTCACTTTAACTTTCGTAATGCTTTCTCTATTTAATTTGTTACTTTCTTTGAATTTTTTGTTTCTCTTTTGTTTTCTGTGTGTTCTTACGCTATTTTCTTCACAGTGTTACGACATCAAAAATCTTAATAAGCGGCATACCGCTGCAAACACGTTTC
Organism: Scaptomyza tumidula; assembly: GCA_035044465.1. Taxonomy (NCBI): domain Eukaryota; kingdom Metazoa; phylum Arthropoda; class Insecta; order Diptera; family Drosophilidae; genus Scaptomyza; species Scaptomyza tumidula. The sequence continues at coordinate 31,823 of JAWNNW010000257.1, read as the reverse complement.
GAAGACATCGAACCGCTACTGAAGCCCTATGGCATCGTCAAACAATGTGAGGCTATTTCTAGTAAGGATCAAAATACTCAAACAGTACATATAACATTCGAAAATCCTGAGCAGGCGCAAAGGTATATACATAAACCAACAACAACTAAAACTACTTAATACTATATATTTACGTGATTTAAAAAATGAACTTACTGGTTCTTAATAGCTGCGTAATTCTCATTTTTCAAAAACATGTATGACTAGCTCTTTGTTAGTGCATATCTAACAAACGAAAATAAACGATAAGCTTGATAGGTAAACTTAGGGTATTCAACACTTGCAAAATAAGAGTGCATTATAAATTCCAAACAAATTGTTTTTAGATCTTACATTGCAAATCAAGACCATCGAGGCTATCGCTTATTTTCCAGCTATTAACCGTTAGTTATACATATTCATGTATAACAAAGTCTTTCCCTATTTATATGCATATGAATGTACACGTATATTTATAACTGATTTTAAGTCAAATTGGTAGCTTGATCGCATCAGTGGCTTAGGCTTAACGGGAGGGAGTTCTTTGCTTGTGACTGTGACTGTGTGGGGGCACTTGTGTATCTTTTGCTTAGGGCGCTCGTATAGCTATGTTTCCTTGTTATAATATTTGATTTGATCTGATTTGATCCAATTTTTTACTTCATATATATATTTTCTAATATTATAAATCTCAAACTCACTATGAAATACATACCTACATACAAACAAATGTAATATAATCCAATTATTATTCCTTTGAAAATTCTAAGCATCTTTTCATTCAACTCTTTTCGTTTTTGTGCTGGTTTGCGCTCTTTTGATGTATCTAGGGCTGCCGGTGGACTAAACGGCGTCGAGTTCGAGGGCAGCAAACTTCACGCAGAGCAATTGGACAAAAATCAACGTCGCAGCATACGCAATCAGCGCAACCCATATCCGGGAATGCCGGGACCCGGACGCCAAGCGGACTTTCCGCTGCGTATTCTTGTACAAAGCGAGATGGTGGGCGCCATCATTGGACGACAGGGCAGCACTATACGCACCATCACACAACAGAGTCGTGCCCGTGTCGATGTTCATCGCAAAGAGAATGTTGGCTCCCTTGAGAAGTCCATTACAATCTATGGTAATCCCGAAAATTGCACTAATGCATGCAAGCGCATATTGGAAGTGATGCAACAAGAGGCGCTATCCACGAATAAGGGGTAAGTCTTCACTTTTACTCTTTTTTAAATATTCGTACCCAAAACGCAATTTTTTTTATGTTTACTTTAGTGAAATCTGCCTAAAGATACTCGCGCACAATAACTTAATTGGTCGCATCATTGGCAAAAGCGGTAATACAATTAAACGCATAATGCAGGACACAGACACAAAGATAACCGTCAGCTCAATTAACGACATTAACAGCTTCAACCTTGAGCGCATCATAACGATAAAGGGTTTGATTGAAAATATGTCACGCGCGGAAAACCTTATTAGCACAAAGCTGCGCCAAAGCTATGAGAACGATCTGCAGGCAATGGCGCCGCAAAGTCTCATGTTCCCTGGTCTGCATCCCATGGCAATGATGTCGACACCGGGCAACGGCATGGTCTTTAACGCGAGCATGCCGTTTCCCTCCTGTCAAAGCTTTGCCATGTCTAAGACACCGGCTAGCGTGGTGCCGCCGTCCTTTCCTAACGATATACAGGAGACCACATATTTGTATATACCGAACAATGCCGTTGGTGCAATCATAGGAACCAAGGGCTCGCACATTCGCAGCATAATGCGCTTCTCGAGCGCATCCCTCAAGATCGCGCCCCTCGACGCCGACAAGCCGCTGGACCAACAAACGGAGCGCAAGGTCACGATTGTTGGCACACCGGAGGGTCAGTGGAAGGCGCAGTATATGATTTTCGAAAAGATGCGCGAAGAGGGCTTTATGTGCGGCACCGATGATGTTCGCCTTACCGTCGAGCTTCTCGTCGCCAGTTCTCAGGTACATAATTAGTTTACTACTCAAGTAAACACCGTTTAAAAACTCGGCTAGTGAGAGCTTATTCTAATTTAATTTGGGGTGCTATATTCAAACTTAAAAATATTAAATTTGTCATAAAATGTGTAAGCAAGAATGAAGCCTATAGAAAGTATGTACTATGGGGTCGGAAACAGTACCTAAACTCTTTATCAGCATTGCGAGCCGAGTCGACATAGCTATGTCCGTCTGTTTCAAACTGCAAACTTGTTGCCTAGTTATCGAGCTGAAACTTTGGTCAAGGGCTTCTTTATATTGCAATTAAATCACTTTTTGGCCAGATCGGACCACCATAAAGCGGCAAGATCTTTAAAAAGACTTTACTATGAAAACAAGTTGGCTTTGCAAGTGTGTTTAATATTTAGCGTGCATATATAGTCATAGAAACAATATAGGCTGCCATTTTTATACTTCGATACCGAAGATAAAGAGTATATTGGTTTTGAAATAAATGAGTGCATAATAAGTTTGGTTTATTGGTTCTACGAAGAAACTGTATTTGCGCTGTCAGTTTTTCATCTAAATGCGTAAAATGTCTGCATTTTAAAACATTTGATATTTAACTTCACGTGATTTGTAATGCATTTCAAGGCCTTCTGAAAATGCGTTTATTGATTTTCTTGGTCTAATAAATTATGTTCCGATATAACATATAAACTTACAAACAACTCCATAGGTCGATTAAAACTATCTATTTGATTTTCTTGGTCTAGTAAATTATGTTCCGATATAATATATAAACTAATAAAAAAAACTCCATAGGTCGATTAAAACTATATATTTGCTTTAAAGAGAGGTTTGGTTTCGCAGAAACGAGTCTAAAATGTAACTGAAAATTAAGTGATCACACTTTTTGCAGAAAATGAGAGAAAATTTGCGTGTTTGAATAAGAAAGCTTAAATAAAAATTATTTTTTAAGGTCGGACGCATTATCGGCAAGGGCGGACAGAACGTGCGGGAGCTACAACGTGTAACAGGTAGCGTCATTAAGCTGCCGGAGCATGCGCTGGCGCCACCTTCAGGCGGCGATGAAGAGACACCTGTGCACATAATTGGCCCATTTTATAGTGTTCAGGTATGTAAAAAATCAGCACGAAAACAGCTAGGGCAGTTTTTTCAATGTGTTTTTGTTCTTCTTCATTTTTAGTCAGCACAGCGCCGAATTCGCGCCATGATGCTTTCGACGAATCCACCACCAGTGACAAAAAAACAGAAAGCTGCCAAAGAACAACAATTGCAACAACAACAGACTCTACAGCTTTTAACCGGCGCTGCGCCCAGTGGGACTCAGCAACAACAACAACAACTGTCGCCGGTGCAGCAACAGCAACATCAGCTGCCGCCGCAATCACATCATCAATCGTCGGCGTCATCGTCGACGACGCCCCCTGCGCATCACCAGCAGCAGGCGTCGTCCATAGTGCCATCACATCAATTGCAGCAGCAGCCTTCGCCGCCTCCCGGCAACCCATCGGCCGCCACGCAGCAGCTGGCAAGCTCACAGCAGTAAGGTGCTGCATAAGGGATCGGGCGGGTAAATGAGGCAACACATATACATCAACAAGCAATTTAAACCCAATAACAACAACTTCAATGATAAGAGCAAAAAAAAACATTCGGAGTTGTGAGGGCAACATTTCTTTTTTTCGCTTTTAACACCATCTCTCGTTTTTCTCAATTGCTAGCGAAGACGGCATAGAACGACCAAGGCAGCAGAACAACGGAGGATCAGTCAACAACAGATTGCAATTGAAAGTTATCTTTCTAGACTTTTGTGCATCAGTGTCAGCCAACGTTTTGTACAATTAAAATGATTGCCTTTAAAACGAAATATTACTGTTTTTCATAATCGGCTATCGATAAAATTCAACTATCAACAATACACAAACAATTTATTTGGCCACTTGATCCTTTTTATAAAATTACAAAATTAAAACATATGTTTTGTATCAGCATTCTTTTAAAGAAAATTTAAATTACGCCTGAAGCAATCGAAATCAACCATTAACAAACTGGTTTGTACGCAAAACTTACAATTTATGTAGAAGTTTCATAGCCCCCGTTGCAGCCAATAAATAATATAAAGAAAGTTACAACAAAATTTAAAAAAAAAAGCAACAAAAAATCAACAAAAAATCAACAAACAATTACCAAATTAAGGCGTAAGAGCGAGCAGCAAGCTTGTTTTTTTATATGTAAAAATATAAAAAATTAATTTTGTTTATGAATTCCTTTATTTTTTTTTTATATTATATTTTAATTAAGCATACATTAAGTAAACAAAAAAAAATAATAATGTCAAAAACAAAATTCAAATAATCAGTTTGTTTTGTGTGTGTGCGTTTTTTAAATGTTTTCGTTTTCTAAAAAGTATTCTGAAATTTAATAAATTGTAACAGTAACTTGCTTGGAAAGCAGAAATCAGATAAAGCCAGCGGCTAATATACATAACATAAAATTAAATCTATTTGTTATAAATAATGTTACTTTATATTAAACCTTTTTTTTTATTCCATTTAAAAGAACTAAATTACAAGTCAGCCGTAAACTTCAGCCCACCTCCCAACGAAAACATAAGTAAAATATCTTTGAAGCGAAACATAAGCACCACAAAACATACAAGTTTGAAGGTCGAATTAAGAGTTTTCCATATGTATTCTGTACTCGAAGTATAACTGTCAACTTGTATATGCAGCACATGTCGAAGACAATTAATATACGTTACAAAACGAATCAATCTAAGAAAACATCAACACATTCATACTCTTAGAAACATAAACAAAATATAATTATTTTTTAATTTTATCTCTCACATAATACTTTTTCAAAATAGAGATTTTGAGAATTTATTAAAAATTGTTAATATTCTTTAAAGCAATTAAGCGAGAGCAAGAAAAAAAAAAACAAAAACGAAAAAGAAAGAGGTTGAGAGAGTATTGTAATGTGTTTGCCTTAAAACAAAAACAAGAAAATAACGGTGCTGAAATGTTAATTTTTTTTTTTTTAAACGAAACAAGCAACAAGTGTTACATATAGTGTTATATTTAAAGAAAAAAAAGAAAGATAAAAAACTTTTATAGTTTACATTGCTACACTTAACATGCACACAAAGCTTTGTTTTGCTGTCCATTATATAAAACAATCAGCCGGCCAATTTAATCTGCTGAATGTAGGCAGCATACTTAGAAACAAAAAAACAAAATGCTTAGTGTATAACAGTTTTTTCCATAGCTGCTAAAATCGTAACTGAAGTAACTGAATTGGAGCAACAAACAATCAAACAAACCCAACATAATAGACCAATACATAAATAGAATAACGTAAAGATTTTAAATAATTTCTGTGTCTATAGATACATTCATAACATATATTAATACATACATACATAGATATATTTTTCTCATTTGTTTGTTTGTTTTGTTTTCTTCTGTATTAAGTATTTTATATGCAAATGAAGAGTCAACACAATACTAAGTTAGCTGCTCAGTTTTTGCGTTACTTTTGCTTGTATAATACTAGCATTTTAGACCGTTGTAGTTGTGCATTAAAAACACAATCGACAAAATTCAACATTTCGGCCACAACACAAATAGCAATGAAGCAAGCTAAATCAAACAATTTTCGAAAATGACAAAGTAAACAATTTATTAAAAGGAAAAAAAAAAAACGCTTTAATAAAAGTTATTTTTGCATACAAAATAACGAAACAGATTTATTTATGAAGATCGAAAAGTAATTAAAATACCTCAATGTAAGTGCATTATCTTCTATGACAAAAAAAAATAAATAATAATAATACATAAATGTTAAAGTTAAAGTAAAAGCTTAACAAAAGAGCAAACCTAACGACTGTAGAAAGTGTGAGCTAAATAAAAAAAAGCCGAAACTAAATAAAACAACAAAGCAAAAATAAGAATAAAAATGAATCATAAAGATAATAACGATAGTTTATAAGCAATGCAAAATCTTAAGGACTTTAAATTACAAATAACTAATAAACAAAAGTTAAGCACACAACAACTGAAAAAACAAATCCACCAGCATCAACTGTTACAACTTCTACATAAACTTGAAGCCATATCAATATAAAGAGTTTAGAGTGTGTATACCAAACACAGAGGATTTTACAAGTTTTTAAACACATTTCCACTGCCAATGTTGACTCGGAAACAGTGCAGGTGCAAACATTTGAAAGAAGAAAGCCAAAATTGAATACGATGATACATGCACAGATATAAACACAGACCCAAACTTAGACTCAGATCCACCAAACACATTAAGGAATAAAAGAAAAAATTGTTAAAGTTTCGGTGTTTCCTATATAAAAAGAAAAACAACTGTAGTCTTTATGAAAAGACCTTTTGTGAAGCTTGAAGAGGGAGGTTTTTATCAAGTGTATATAAACGGAGTTTTGCTTGGCAAACATTAAACATATATGAATATTAATATATATACATATGTATATGTTACAGATGCGCAAAGAAATCTTGTTTTGTTATGATTGAGAAAGCGTATTTTTATTGATATAGATATACATTCATACAAACAGAAATATATATAAATATATATATATATGTAAACCATATATATATATATATATATATATATATATATATATATATATATATATATATATATATATATATATATATATATATATATATATATATATATATATATATATATATATATATCCATATATATATATATATATATATATATATATATATATATATATATATATGTATATATATATATATATATATATATATATATATATATATATATATATATATATATATGTAAACCATATATATATATATATATATATATATATATATATATATTTGTTATTTGTTTTCAGTGGCGTCTTAAAGTTTGCGTAGCGCATAGGAATAATGTCTAAAGATGTCAAGACAAATACAAATACTTAAATTCTACTATTTAGCAAGCCTAAATGGCCTATTCGAAATGATATGCAAGCAAAAATGGTGTAAAACGAATTTTTTTTTTTAAATTTCAAAAATATAATCTACGAAATTAAAGCAGTGCTATTCAACTTGCATTGTCTTTATTTTGGAAAATGTTTCTAATGCTGCAGCAAGAAAATTTAACAAGGCTAGAAAGTGAGAGTGAAAGCAAAGTGGTTGAGTTAACTAACTATTGGCTATTAATTGCTCTGTTACATAGAAGGGAGGAGGGGAATTACCAAACACTATTAAGATGTAATACATATTAAATCATATTATATGAAGACAAGATCATGAGATGTGAGTTTAAGCGTGCGCGTTGAAAACGAAAGTAAAGTTTGGAGAAGAAAGGCAAGGTAATTATTTTTTTTAGTATTTAGAGGCTATTTTTTTTATCGTTATTTAGGTAGAAGCAGCAGAAGGGCGCTCATGAGAGTAGGAAATGAGGTTAAAAGGGTAAAAAAAAATTAAATTTTAACTTGACGTTGAATACAAAACCGCACAACGACAGTGTAAATTGATCACGCAGTCTCCACCGAAATGAATTAAACAGTTGTTTTCTATAACTAAAAGTGCCAGTAACTTGTCAGGGTATGGGTATTGGCTTTTAAATTTGCAAAACTTGATAACAATGACTTCTTTAATGTATTATATCCTTTTGCATTTATTTCGTTCGTTATGTGTATATTTACCACACATACACTCACTCAAACCAAAAGAGAAAGTTGAAATTTAATTTTTTTTAAAGTATTTTTTTTTTGTGTTGTAAGCTGTGCCAAGTACTGATAACGTTTAAGGTGTGATAAACTCGTTTTAACACAATAACTTAAAAAAAAAAGAAAATTACGAAATAAATTTAAAAAAAAAACATGCACACACACATATACACACACATATATATACACTCACATACACACACATATACACTCATATACACACACACACATATATATATATATATATACATACATACATATATATATATATATATATAAACACATACACATACACACACATACACATACACACACATACACATACACACACACACACATACACACACACACATATATATATATATATAAATATATATATATATATATATTTACATACACATACACACACGAACACACACATACACGCACACACACACACGCTTTGAAAAAAAAAGAATGAAAAGAAAAGAAAGTAATGCAAAACCGATGAATGAAAATAATGATACATAACGTTTTTAGTGGTACAAACATCGTGAGTACAAATCAATATTAATTTTTTTTTATCATAAAAAGAATTTAGGGACTTAGCACACAAAATTTGATTCTAATTGTTGGTCGAGTAAAAGTTAAAACATACAAGTCGATAACTGAAACACATTTTGTACGGGAAAATTAACGAATTGGATCGAGTTTAAAAGTGACACAAGCAAGAGCTAACTAACAGCCGAACAAAGCAGCAAATAGCCCAATAGTTGCCACCCACTTTGAAGAAACAGGAAAGTGGATTACAAATAATACTAAACGAAAAACGATACAACATGTTATTTAAGTAAACCACTAAGCAACATGAAAACAAAATTCATAAAGCTTGAAACATCAACATAACATCATATAACATATAATTGAAAGCTATTTTTATCTTAAACTATTTTTTAAAATTTGCAAAAAACAAGTTGGACGCAATCAATCAATAACATGAAAAAAATAAATTAAAACAAAAGGACTGGACAAGAAATAAAGCAGGGCAAACATTTAGAACATATTGAGTTTGAAGCAAAAAAAAAATATATAAAGCATAAAACTTCTCGGATACAACACAACTAAATTTAAAGTCATTAATTACATGCGCATAAATTACTGTTGTCAAATCAGCAACAATAACACAACTGCAATATGACTTAACCACAAATAGAACGCAATTAAATTAAAATAAAATATAAGTACTATACATGCATACACAGATATATATTTAGCATTTAAGTATACAAAAGAACGCTGAAAAATGAAATACCTTACAAATTTAAACCGATTGTCAGCCATAAATACATGACTTACATGAACAAAAAAAATAATAATTAAAAATACACCCACAAAATTACATACATACATACCATCGGATACAGTAATGTAATGTATATCATAAAAATTCATAATTTGGATATGCAACCACCATATACATTGTTAAACATATTTAATATGCATCTTTAAAAGTATGTATATGTTTTTGGTGGGAACAACTAGCTGGCAAACTCAAAAACATTTTTAACTAATTTGCTTTAAACTATCTTAATGAAATACATGAGCGATCAAAAAATATGTAGTCTGCATCGTATCGAGACAATCAAACAATATTTATTATATTTGTTTCGCTTTTTTTTTCCTTGTATTTATATTTTTTATTTCTCAATGCTTTTACATAACTGTAACTGGAATTAAATAACACGCCTGGAGACTGAGCTACAACATATATTTAGTTACCTTTATGATTATTGCATTTCGAAAAATAAAAACTAAATGATTTACATCTGCCCAACTAATTTTAGCATTATTTCACTCACAAAATATTCAAATGATTATTTGTCTAAAAATTATGTCAAATATTTTTTCTTTTACATGCAAACTCATTCAAAGCCTACGTTTTTTTGTTAAGCATTTCTTTCACCCCTTTCCGAACATAACAAAAAAGAAAAACACTAAATATATTATGCGAACGGTTTGCCTGTGTGATAGTAGTTTATAACTAAAACCGTTCGCTGGATCTTTCACCAACCCCCAATTTGAATGGCAAACAAAGATGAAAATGAATATATAATCGAAAAAAGTTTATTAAAAATATAATAGAAAAAAAATCAAATAAACATGAAAAGAAAACAATAACAGCACTACAATATTTTTATTTTTACTTTAATTACTTTTAAAGTATCTATCTGTAGTAAAAGGTTTTTTTTCGTCGTCTACCTATATTATCTTAAGTTCATTAATTTACATTATTAACTTACATTATTACGGACGACATGTATCTACATTGTATCCACATTATAAAGCTAAATAACTATAAATATATAAAACATTAAAAAAAAAACCGTAATATATTTAAAAAAAAACCCAAAAAATAAATCTTTTATTATCGTATTTTTATCGTTTGTTGTTGTTCCGCTTTTGAATTTATTTGGTTTCTGTTTTGATTTTAAAATTGATTTACGTTTTCAGTTTGTCCATGTCAATGCTCCGGCTTAAAATATTTTACGATCTCGATATGATTCCAAAGTGTATTATGGACCCAAACGCTTTTAGTGTAATGCATAGTACGGATTCGTATATACTTACAACCTTAAGCAGAATTTGAGAAATTGTTTGTGAAATACTTATATAGCATGTGTATATGCAGAAGTAAAACGTTAACCAAAAAACAACCCTATAAATCAAATACACAGTACACACAGTAAAAAACAAAAATGAACGGCGTGCTAGTACATATATATACATATATTTATATATATATAAATTTATATATATATATATATATATACATTAGATATATATATATATTTTTTTATATATATATATATGTATATATAAAAAACATTTTTGCGACACATACTACCTTTAGTATACCTAAAAAAAAACTAAAACCAAAAAAATTGAATGAATACTACCTCAGCTTTGAATATTTCCATAGAAATGTTATTAAATGTATTAAAATGGCAACAAAAACCAACAGTAATATATGGGCATACAAGTTTTAGAGCTGCATTTATATACAAGTAACAAATCAATTTACATTAAGCATACGTTTTGCATATTCCTATACAGTTAAATTAACAACAATCAAAATGGGTAAAAAAAAAATTAAAAAAAGATGTATCCTTGTATATGAACGACGAAACCAAATCGAAATAATTCCAATTCTAAATACATATATACAAAGAGATATACATATTAAAATAGAACAAACAACAATAATTTTGCGTCCATTTTTGTTGTTTTTTATATGTGAAAAAACTATATAAAATCATATTTAATTAAATATGTCAATAAAATTGTTAAAATTGTGAACGTAACCAAATTGAATATTGTCAAAAAGTAATCACATACAAAGAAAAATTTATTTGCATGTACTACTTACATACATATACAAACGATATGTATGTTTTTTATTCGTCATTTAAGCCAAAAGAAAAACTGATAAATGAAATTTACATTAAGTCCATAATAAAGCTTTCTTGGTGTCAGTTGTGTCGTAGTTTAGATTAAAAGGAAACTAAATTAAACTTATCTACACAAGAAAATAAAATTAATTTGCAAGATCTGTATTAACATACATTAATTATTGAATTCAAATAAAAACGTGTCCAAGAAATATCCAAAATCTGCCCAGTGCTAAGGGACTGTTTATATGACATAAAAATACATACATACATAGGTATACATATATGAGTATATGTGTATATTAAGTCTAAGTAAGTATAATTATACTTTTTGGTGTAATTAAATGTTTAATGCTAGCGCAAAATGTCAAACCCAACACGATACAATACAAAACGTTATATTCAAAACTAAATACATTTAGTATACTGCTACTTACATATTTACAGGTGTAATCATACATTAAAAAACACAGCACACATGCCAAATAACATTACACAAAACAAAACATTTTAAATAACAAAATCAATCCAAAAATTGAATACTGCAACATTAAGCTGATAGAAAACCCAGCTAAAATGTAAGAAAAACTATAACATTTTTGTGAAATTGTGAAAAAATAAATTCAAACCAAATTTATTCAATAAATGAATTTTCGTATAAATGCTATGCAACAGTGTGTTGGTTTAAAACAAAACTTAGATACTACGTCGTCGTGATCTCAAACTGATCCTTATATTACGCAAGTATTGTTATTTTAAAGGTTTATTTATTATTTTATTTTTTTATACCCTAAACCCATTAGAAATGGGCTATAATGTTTTGTGCAAAAGTATGTAACAGGCAGAAGGAAGCATATCCGACCCCATAAAGTATATATGTTCTTGATCAGCATCAACAGTCGAGTCGATATAGCCATGTCCGTCTGTCCGTCCGTCCGTATGTATGAACGCGTCGATCTCAGAGACTATAAGAGCTAGAGACTCCAGATTTGGGACTTAAGCTCGCCCGATCCCTAGGCAGTACAAATTTGTTTTAGATTTTCGATAACTCTTCCCGTTTCCGACATACACATGGGATCGATAACACCAAAATCTTGAATTTGGAAAACTTTGAGACAGCATTTAAAATAATAGACAAAATAATGACAATCTGTGAAATTTTAATTGAAATCGGTTAAGAAACACCGGGGATATAGGACATTGAAGTTGTGTATGCAGTATGCGCGTAGACACACACACATACTTGCAAGCACTGATTGTACGCGTAAAGTATAGGGATCAGGGTATCGCCTAGTCGGGATTTCTCGACTAGAGCCTTCTTACTTGTTGTTTTTGTTTTCTGTTGAGCGCTTTTAGTTAAGCTATTGGTGTGACGCTCTTTTAGTGAACATTGTACAGAGATAGCTACAGACGCTTCAAAATAATTTAACGCAAAGAGCTTTTATTTGAACTCTCCTTGTTGACAGTGCCTGAAATTTTTAAAATGAAAATTTCTGCAAGTTTTGATGTAATTTAATGCATGAGTACCTGTAAATTTCAAACCAGAGCGTCGTTATAATCTAGTTCTGAATATGGCGTTTGATTTTCCACATTCAATAGGTTTGAAGTGGATTTGGCGTCACTATGTAAACATTACCTGCTCAGTGATATTATCTTAATGCTAGAATCTATCCACTTATAGTCGTGTTAAGCAAAAGGATTTTAGCACTTAAATCACGACCTGTCTATAAATTATATTAAATCATCAAAACACAGTTACATAGCTTTATTGTATAAAAGCAGTCAAATTTAATGCAAAATGAAAAATTGGAGCGCAACCAATTGCGAAACAAATTGATTTAATAAAAACTGGTGTTGAAGTCGGCCACCAAATGGGAGGTAAAATTGTTGACAGATCTTGAGGGGACGTTACCAGCTGTATCAATTATGATGACTCTACCACTGAATATAAACTTCAAACTTGATGAAGCCAAACAAAATTAAGATGAATCCATATACACAAAAGAGCGCTAAGAGCAGTTTACCGAACTCACCGAGTATGCCCGCAGAAAATGCGAGTTATTATATTGCTTGCGAACTGGTGACCAACAGAACAGACTTGAGGTTTAAAGCCAATCCATTTTTGTTTGTTTGCGTGCGTATATATGAGCGAGTACCTACCCATAAGTACGACTGGAATCAATTGTTTCCTAATATTGGGTGAAAGAATGAACTCATTGGAATGATTCAAGAATCAATTCCAAAGATTGCAGTAGGGAATGATTCGTGGTTTGTTTGTAAAGAAAAACGTTATGCGCTGTTGGTTCTTACACGTCAATTTTGTACTTTGCCATTTGCATTTTACATCCACAGTCAAGCTATTAAATCAGCGTGAGTGGAAGAAAAGAAAAGAAGTTGGCATCTTTATTCAAAAGAACGTAAGAGCAAGAACGCTTATTATTTTTTATTTATTAAACAATACAACTTTTGTGTTTCTTATTAAAAAATATATTTACAATAATAAAAAATGTGGGTACTTCAATGTTAGCTGCGTATCATAATTTTTTTGTGAAAGAAGCGACACCAAATTTGTATGGGGAATATGAATGTATTTGTTCAAATCTTGAGACAGATCGAACCAATATTAATAAATTATTATTATTTACGGTCTCGTCCCGGCGTAATGTAACTGCAAACGGCCATGAATCTTCAGAAAAACACACAGAGAAAACAAAATTCACTACACGCATGCAAAAAGTCAATAGATGAACAGCAAATTTGGTCAAGTTTTTCCAGAAAAAAATATCTACACACGTGTCGAAACCTTAAACCGAACATGTAGCTGTTTATTCGATGTTAAAATTCTTATGAATATTATTTCGACATATAAAACCTCTGAGCTAAACTTAATACATAAATCATTGGATACATACAAGTATTCATAAGGCGGCAGCCGAAGTACATATGTATGACTAGAAAATGCTATACTGAAAATTAGCTGCACTTGCCGACGACAGAAAGCAGTCGTAAATTATTACTGATAGTAAAGTCGTATTACTATTCCCTATGAAAGCCCAGTACGCTTGACAGAAAATGTATGAATTGCAAAACGTAACGTTGTGAAGGAGGCTTGGTTTTATTTTGTTAAATATTTACGTATATATTAAGCAACAAAGGCATTTGTAGTCGGGAACTTTATAGAGCGGGAACTGGATCCGGGACAGGTTACATCGCTGTAGCCATAAGAAGTCGAACGCGCATCACTGATAACGGCGACTTACACAAACACAGTCGACAGACTGCTCTTGTTGAAAGCGGGGTTCGTACACGTGCGAGAGTCTGCGCATGCTCAAAATTACTCGCGCGTATCAGCTGACAGAGGCTACGCACCACAGATGCAGCGAATGCGGAAGAGGAAGCGAGAGGATCAAAGAAGCAGTAGCGACAGCGTAGCTTGAGGGATAAGGCGGATGAAAGTGCGAGAAGACCACATACTGCAGTTTGAGAGCAGCAGTAGAGGATGAAGCGCTAGGCCACAGCGCGCGTCGATCTCGGATAAATTGTGAAACAGTGCAAAAGTGCGTTCGGATCGGAGGTAGAAAAATGAGCGCAAAAAACACGCGGCGGCAAAAAGTGCAAAGAACACTAGGGTATAATGGTTTTGTGCAAAAGAATGTAACAGGCAGAAGATAGCATCTCTGACCCGATAAAGTATATATATTCTTGATCAGCATCAACAGTCGAGTCGATATAGCCATGTCCGTCTGTCCGTCCGTCCGTATGTATGAACGCGTCGATCTCAGAGACTATAAGAGCTAGAAGCTCCAGATTTGGAACTTAAGCTCGCCTAATCCCTAGGCAGTACAAGTTTGTTTTCGATTTTCGATAACTCTTCACGTTTCCGATATACACATGGTATCGATAACACCAAAATCTTTAATTTGGAAAACTTTGAGATGTCATTTAAAACAATAAACAAAATAATGACAATAAAAAACACCGGAGATATGGGACATTGAAGTTGTGTATGCAGTATGCGCGTAGACAGACAAACTGACTGTACGCGTAAAGTATAGGGATCAGGGTATCGTCTAGTGACTTGTAATTTTATTTTTTTTTTGAGAGAAGTACTTAGCACAGAGCAGTGCAGCAGCGAGCGGAGCTAGCTGACTAAGCAGCCCACCCGTGTGGTTGGCGGGTACAAGAATATCCTCAGTATATAACTGCTTGTCGTTTGAAGCGACTAAAAGAGATACCCCTGCTGGTGCCCTTATTATGAGTCTTTCGGAACTAAAATAGGGAGGTCAACTGAGTCCTTTAGTCGGTACCACGGGTTGAGTTAGCCCCCTAAGGCTGCTCATTGAGGTAGGCCCCTTATCGTAGTGTTTTGTGTCTTCGCTGATAGTTTCAACCCTCACCAATTGGGATAATGTAAGATCCTGAAGGAAGCGCGATCACGCAGCAAGGGTAGCGAGACACTGGGTTAACAAGGAAGACACCGAGACCAGAGTGGAGAGTCATCGACATGGATTCAGCCAGCACACACCGACAAATAACGGTGCAACAAAATATAGTTGGCAAGTAACCGTACGCGTTAAAAATATTATCGTTGAAAAGTAAATTCTTACGCGATCAAAAACAATCCTTGACGTCCTGAGACGTGATAAAACAAACTATATTAATATAATAAATAAAGTAATCAGTGCATAACTAGCTGTCCAACATGGGAGTCAAATGGATTGCTTTCCATCGTAAAAATGAAGTGCAGTTGCTAGCCCAAGATCTTGGATTGTGAGCCACGGGATTCGTTGAGGAACTGCGAGGCAGAATTTAAGCATTTGTCACCAGGTGCCAACACTTTGAGGCCACCGAACCCGCTTAAAAGAATCGGGAAGCATCAAGCCCCAGGGATGCTAGCTCAACGGCCGTGTACCAGGATCCAGAAAGTCGCCATCGCAAGGAGGATTGCCATCACCTTAAGGTATCGCTTCGATAGTTGGCCATTTTCTCGTATCATCTTTTACGGCCTTTCGGATCCATTTAGTTTCATCGAGAAGCTGGAAGCCTCTTACCGGGTGAGTGTTGACCAGTTATCCCGCGACATATCCGGCGTGTTTTCCGGTCAAGATTAAGGTTGATTCCGGACCTTTATAGACTTTTCTTGCCATCGAAGTACTTTCAACGCTTCAATAACTGTCCGCGATCCGGTTCCGTCTCGACACGCTGCACTACTGTAGGCCAGCGCAACGAAAGGCACACCAGGCAAAGCTCCTAGTATCGGAGTTCAGGAGCAAGGAAGCTGGAACACAGCTTTGACACCACGAAACTCCGAGACAGCGAGCAAAATGGATTAGGATGGATCGATGAAATTAAATCGAGCATATCGGAGTTGTGAAGACATTGCACATTTTACTAAGAATGTCGAAATTTCCAGCTGTTGTTCTGGCGGGAAATGGTGCCGCCGCGAGATCCCTACAGTCCGATGGTGCCACGTTCTCAGGTCGTGAAACTGTCAGCCTCTTCGAGCAACAGAGGACAAGGCGGATGTCAACAGCAGCTGGCGCCCTCGCCAATAGTTCGCCCGTTAAGTTGAGAGGAGTGGAGGATAGCGGCCTTGGTGACAATAGTTTCATGTCATGTCCACAAAATCCAA
The DNA here is from genome assembly GCA_035044465.1 of Scaptomyza tumidula. Lineage (NCBI taxonomy): Eukaryota > Metazoa > Arthropoda > Insecta > Diptera > Drosophilidae > Scaptomyza > Scaptomyza tumidula. The sequence continues at coordinate 15,039 of JAWNNW010000257.1, read as the reverse complement.
GTGCTGTAAAATAAAATATATATATTTTTTTTAATTTTTAAGTCGTTATGCAACTCGACCAGTAGTTGAATATTTTGTGCCGACTTTGGTTGTTTTTTGTATTCTTGCTTAGTATCCACGTTGTTCAATTCAGATCCACCTGAATACCAGACTTGGATTGAGTCCTTAGTGCAGGGGTTTGGTGGTTTCTAGGAGATCGTATCTCAGAAGACGATATAAAAACAACAACTTCAGTCATGGTGGTTCTCTGTAACGATGACAGCTGCTCGGTGTACAGCACTGTGTCAGGATGTTTTGCCGGCCACATGAAATATGCAACACAGGTTATCGCCGAGTTGGATTTTCTGACGGCAACGGGCACGTTTGGTGAACCACTACTTGGGGCTGCCGTTACTGGTTTCTTATACACAACGAGCAAAATTTTGCCGTATCACTTTGTATTCTGTGCTCGGGGGTCATATTTTGTGACCTTGCCCTTTTGAGCACTAGACGTCGATCGAACCTCGACAGGGGCTGCAAAGCAAGCTTTCGAGCCTCATCGTAGGTGTGACCGTACGATGGGAGACACTGAAGCCGTCAACGTACAGCACGGCTGTGCTGCGGTAGCTAATTCTTGCCGTTCAAAGGTGATGACAGGAACTATTCCTTTAGCTCTTCGTAAATGTTGTCGAAGGCTGAACTTAAAGGATTTACGTCCTTGCACTGACTGCGTTAGGCGGATTTGTGGGTTCCTAGGGTCCCCAAATTGCTTAATTTAAGCCTTCGCGGAAGGTTAAAAATTTGTTCATATAAATATCAATGCAGAATTCGATACCATTGGGGACAGGTACTACAGAATGAGTGTCCCTTCGCTCTTTAGATCCACTATATTTAGCTACAGAGCAGGGGCACCTCGCGCTGAACGTGATTCTTCATCATGTATAGCCTACCTTCGACAGAAAATATTTGGCGCCTTAACCTTAAATGAATTAAATATTAAAATATGATATATAAGTGATATTGATCGAACCCCGACGCTTTTCCACACAAAGAAACACCAAGCTTATAAGCTCCTTTGAAAGATATACAGTATGCCGACAAATGCTTCACACAGAGTGAAATTTTTTTAATATTTTCACTTTAGAGATATAGGGTCACACTGGCTGTTTTTAATATTCTATTTTATTTTTTTTTTACTAGTAATTCAGTCAATTATCTCCTAAACCTTCTAAGCAAAACATACATTACATGCTTTGCAGAAATCACCGGTTTTTTTCGAGCAGCTCGAGTTGTACGAGTCGGTACTTAAAATGGCTTTTTGGGCACATTCGTAAGATTTGGTGATTCCACAAGCAGTCTTCAACTTATTGGCTAGCGATCTGGCCAAAAAAATTTGAACTTTTATGGATCAGCGCGTTTTTATTATTAAATAATAAATTTATTCTTATTATTACATACGAAAATACACAAAAAACGGAGGTGTGTAAACCTTTTAGTGCCTTTGTTAGTATTTTTAATTGTTCTTTGTTAATGCTTATGGTTTTAAAGTTTTATTTAAATAGGTTTAAGAAATAATTTATTGAATAACTTAAATTATTAAAACAACCAGTGTGACCGTATAGCTCTAAAGTGAAAATATCAAAAATGTTTACTTTGCGTAAACATTTAATAAATTATAAAATAAATAAATTGGATAAACTGATGATGAAATTTGCGTCAATTTGCCTATTGACTCATCTGGTAATTTTTACTCCAACAATATCCGATAAATTAGCAAATTTACCAAACGTTACGAGCTATCGATGTATATTAAAGCGATATGTTAAAAGTGTTCCCTAAAGTGCATAAAAAATACCGCATTTTAACAGGGTGGCAGCACCATCAAGTAGGTTGTTTAAATTTGTTATAACTATTATTCTTCTAAAGATTCGATATGCTTTCGCGTGGAATTAATTTTTAAAACCATAGCTGGTAATCCCCGATTGTTTTCATTTTTCGAAAAACTAGAGCTTTGCTTTTATTTTATATAAAAAGTTGATGATGGTACATACAATTTAAATAAAATATTAAATTTAAATTTAATATAATAGAAAGCACTTGCTTTTAAGGGAAAAGCAGAAATTCATATGGTCATTTACAACAGCTTTTGTTAAAGTTTAATTTCTCACCTTTAAGAATTACAAAAAAAAATAAGGTAGCACAATTTTTATTTGGTAAAAAATATTTTTACGATGTATCAGCCAAATATCGAAACCTAGTGCGATAAGTGTCACAACAATAAGTCGACGTTCCCAGTCATCGTTGGCATTTAATACAAAGACAGTGCTTAGAGCGTAGCGGTATGTATTGCGCTACAAAATAAGTTTGGTTTTTTTTCTTGTGCTTTGGTCTGTTCAATAATGTGTAAGACATAATTGATAATTGTTTTAAATCTACATATAATGCAGCGCAGATAGTTACAGTTAATACGCGCAAACAGAACAAAACAAAGCAAAGCCTCGGTGACTAACAAAAGCGAAGATAATAACTTAACGACGTTGCTACGAATAATGATCGAACGGAATTAAACAAAAGAGACTATTTACTCCTTAATAAAAGTAAAAGCGACTTAAGACGCGAAGTAAGCGAACATTTTTTAGTGGAAATAACACACTGCAATTTGCGTTGCTGTTTTCGGAATGCAGCTTGTGTTGTGTTTTTTTTTTTTGTTTAACGTGTTTTTGGCGTTTCCAATGATCTTGGCCTGATGTGTTTTTTGTTTGTTTTATTTTTCTTCAAGTACGCGTGTGGATCATAACACAAGAAAAATAAGTGAAATATGGAATGGCGAACATAGGCTACGCCGCGAATAGCAACCAAAAGAATAATGCAAGGCGAAGTTTGTTAATGAGTGCCTCCTGCATTGAGAGCGCGAACAAAGACGATAACAAACTTAAATTTAAAAAAAAGTGGTTCGTGCATATTTTTTTATGTGGCGTGTGTACAGCTGCTGTCAAGTGCGCAGCCGCACCCGATGCGGTAGGCCCAAAGTTCTTTAAGCGTGTACTGTATGCCATCCTGCTCACACCAAAGCTGCAGTGGTAGATAGAGTCAACGCACAGACACAAATACAAACACACCACGGGTGCAGCTGCAAAGGAGCAGATAAACAAAGACGACGACGATGCCGAAAGAAATGCATTAACAACAGTGACATAACATCAGTACTGATTTTATTTTTATTATAAGTAAATACATAATTTAACAAAGTGTTAGTTAAAGTGTTACCGTAAATATGAAGGTTACCGTTTGTTTTGGCGATCTTCGCATATTGGTGCCCTGTGGCCATGGTGAGCTTCTCGTCCGGGATCTAATAAGCGAGGCGACGCGACGGTATAAAAAAGCAGCCGGCAAGGTGAGTAACTACCTTTGTTCCCCACCCCTCGTTCGGACAATTTTCATCCCCTTGTTGAACAACAGTTGAGCGTCAGTTGCTTGTAATTACTAAACTAAAACCAAAAGTATGTCGAATAGTATATATTCAGTATGACGCAGAAATAGGATGTATCGTCGCAATTAAGAATTTCAACTTAACAACTCAACAATAATGCGACGAAACACAACAAAGACATTTTGTTGACCCTGTGTACCATTTATATACATACATAGTTTATATACATTACGAAAATCAGCTTTTTTACTTCTGTGATCAAAATATGAATGTTTAGTTTAAACTCTTAGGGTTTTCCCATCCATATGTCGCTATTAGTTCGCTTTTCAGATCAGTTTCCATATTTCAATTTTTTGCCTATTATTTCTGGTCAATCACAAGTATTTATCGAGACACATTTTTATTTACACAAACAACTTTTTTGTTTGTTTTGCAAAAAAAAAAAATCTTTTTAATTTGTTAAATTATAAGGTTTTTTATTTGTTTATAATGTATTTGTTTTATTTACTCAATGGGCTATAAAATATTACTTTGAAATTTCCCCTTTTTTCTACATGTTTATACACTTGAAAGTTTTGTTATTAAATGTTAAACGCATAGAAGGAAGCATATTCGCCTCTTTCAAGTATATATTCTTTAACAGCATCGCGAGCTGAGTCGATAAAAAAAAAAAATTAAATATCGATGCTTATGTCGTTTTATAAATATCATGATATTTTTGTAGTGAGCAACGTATTTTGAAAATAATTTAGAAGCCTCATATAAAGATAATCATAAACTATGGCAGCTCAATCAACATGGAGCAAATGCAATTGTATATCAATTGTTCAAACTTAATGCAAGTTCATAACAGCTGTTTTTACCAGAACTGCAAACCGTTGCGGAACTGAACTCTGCGGATCCGGTTTTCTGCTGGTTCTTCGCTATGTAAAACCGAACCCTGAAGCGAAAATGTATTCTAAACGGGTTCGTTGCAAAAAAAAGGGGTTTATTAATTCAGTGTAATTCTTCCTCAAATCCAATGTCAAAACCAAATAACACGTACAGACATAAGTAAAGGGTTCAGGGTATCTTCTAGTCGGGATTTTTTACTTCTTTTATTTATGATTTTGTTGCCGAGCTTTGAGAATTATGCCGGCCGCACACAGCGTGTATTTGGTGAATAAATCGTATATGTTGCATTAAAATATATTAATAAATAAAATAAATAAATATAAATACACTCATGTTGTTTTCCATGTAAATACATGTACACATTGCAACTTAAAGGTTTACACAATGTGAAAAATGGGAATTTTTTCACTTTAGAGATGTATGGTCACCCTGGTTGTTGTGTTTTATTTTTTGTATTATTTTTTATAAGTAGTTCAGTCATTTATATCTTAAACCTATTAAACAGAACTTAAAAAACATTAACATTAACAAAGAACAATTAAAAATACTAACAAAGGCACTAAATTCAACTGACACGAAAAGGTTTACACACCTACGTTTTTGGTGCATTTTCGTTGTGGAATTCATATGTACAGTTACTTTTAATTAAATTAAAAATGCGCAGATCTATAAAAGTCCAAATTTTTTTGGCCAGATCACTTGCCAATGAGATGAAGAATGATTGTGGAATCACAATATCTCGCGAATGTGGCCTATATCCATTTTAAGTACCTACCCTTAATCTAGAGCTGTACAATCGGTGTAATAGTATTGGTTTTCAAGAGCTGGCGCCGTTTTTTTTTTGGGTAGGTACTTACAAATTTTTTAGGTCACATTCGCGAGATATTGTGATTCCACAATCATTCTTCATCTCATTGGCAAGTGATCTGGCCAAAAAAATTTGGACTTTTATAGATCTGCGCATTTTTAATTTAATTAAAAGTAACTGTACATATGAATTCCACAACGAAAATGCACCAAAAACGTAGGTGTGTAAACCTTTTCGTGTCAGTTGAATTTAGTGCCTTTGTTAGTATTTTTAATTGTTCTTTGTTAATGTTAATGTTTTTTAAGTTCTGTTGAATAGGTTTAAGATATAATTGACTGAACTACTTATAAAAAATAATACAAAAAATAAAACACAACAACCAGGGTGACCATACATCTCTAAAGTGAAAAAATTCCCATTTTTCACATTGTGTAAACCTTTAAGTGGCAATGTGTATATCTATGTGTATTATAAATAAGAATATAACATGGAATCTCTTTATTACTATTTACTGGCGCATTAGCTTCTGCTTCGGTGGCGTAAATACGTTAGAACCAAATAATCTAACAACATTAAAAGGAAAAAATTCTCATTAAAACAAAACAAATGTCTGTCATTTTTTAACTCGACGACCCCGGACATGGAACGGCTTCCGTTGTTCAAACGCGTTTTTCTTGAAATGTTATTTTTGAAGTCTGGTCAAGAGTCCATTTGTAACAAAGAAATAATATTGGGAAAAAAGTAAAAAAAAAAAAAAAAATCATAAAAAAAAACATAAAAATTTCCTTTTTTTCAAATAAAGTTGACCATTATTTTGATATTGATGACTTTGAAATTGTTAAAGTGCCTTTGATATTTGATATTCACAGTTGGCTTTTCGAATTTAATGTTCATATACGATCGACGATTAATTAGTTTAATTTTCAACACTGCACGTAGACTTATTGTTATTTTAAGTCACCAAATATTTAAAAAATCCTACTGTTTAAGTTTGATGTTCCATAAAACAACTTAGCTTAAATTTAAATCCACGCAACCCTCTTCTAAATTTCACTTAAGTTTTTTCGTTGGCAGCCCTAACATTCCGTAGCGTTTGACTTAGAATAACAGGCAATTATAAATATGGCCTCCTATTCAAGGCTCTCCATATTCCAACCGTGCACCCACCTTTGTGCAACGCACAAAATATAATAACAGTAAGAAAGGTTTACAATGATTTAAATATGCCCACATATGTGCATACCATATCATACATTTGTATGATATAGGTTTTGTTAGTTTTGTCCATCTGCAATACAATATATATTCACTCAAAAAGAAAAAATAAAAATCTAAAAAGAGTTTAATTTTTTTTTTTGCAAATGTGTGTAACAGCAAAAGGAAGCATCTTTGACCACAAAAAGTATTGTTATTCTTGAACAGCGAGTCAAATAGCCATGTTCGCCTGTGTGTATGAACGAACGCATCGATCTCAGAGAACTAGAGGCTTCAAGTTTTAAATATAAGTTCTAGTAACCATTGGCAGACAAGTTTGTTATTGATAACGCTGCCCGTTCCCGATAAATCGATAACAATAAAATATTAAATTTCAAAAACTTAGAAAAGCCGTTACACATTACATTAATATTAGACGAAAAATTGTCTATCTGTGAAATTTTTATTGCAAGCAGTTGAAAAACACCGGAGATGTGGAACATTGAAGTTCAGTCAAGTATGCAGTATACGCACACACACACATTTATGCAAGCACTGAATTTACGAGTTTGGAAAAAGGTGCAGGGTATGTTCTTGTCGGGACTTATCAACTAGAGTTTTCTTTTTGTAAAACTTGTAGCTTGATCATTCAATAGAATTCGAAAATTAATATTTTAATTCTGAAATGTCAAGCCTAGATAGAAGCATGGCTATATCGGCTCGTTTGTTGATCAAAAATATTTATATCAGAGCTGCAAACCGCTGAAAAAGGGCCAAGGTTCAGTTCAGGCTCCGAACCCTTCGCACAGGTTCCAAAACCGGGTTCTGAATATCTTAGAGCACCGGGATATGTCCTAAGGATTGTCGAGTTAAATAATTACAAACATTTGTTTTCTTTTAACGAGAATATTTTTATTTAATTATTGTAAGCTTTATGTAATACTTATGTTATACGTATAACCGCCGCTACAGCAAAAGTTGCGCTGATGCGCCAATAAAGAGAAATAACAAGTAAGAAGTAAGAAGTACGCGCATACTGCATACTATATACTCATCTTTAATGTTCCATATCTCCGGCGTTTCTTAACCGATTTTCAATAAAGAATTTTTACAGTTTGTCATTATTTCATTTAATGTTTCAAACGCCGTCTTAAAGATTTCCAAGTTCAAGATTTTGTTGTTATCGATCACATGTGTGTATCGGAAACGGGAAGAGTTATCGAAAATCGAAAACAAACTTGTACTGCCTAGGGATTAGGCGAGCTTTTGTTAAAAATCTGGAGTCCCTAGATCTTATAGTCCCTGAGATCGACGCGTTCATACCTACAGACGGACATAGCTATATCGAGTCGATTGTTGATGCTGATCAAGAATATAAATACTTTACTGGGGTCGGAGCTGCTTCCTTCTGCCTGTTATATACTTTCGCACAAAACCGTTATACCTTTTTGCTCAGTTTACACACAGTGAAAAATTTCGATATTTTCACTTTAGAGCTATATGGTCACCCTGGTTGTTCTTTTTTATTTTTTTTATTATGTTTTATAGGTATTTCCATCAATTATCCCCCAAACCTATTTAACATAACTTAAATTCGTATGTATAGTTATTTTTAATTAAATTAAAAATGCACAGATCCATAAAAGTTCAAATTTTTTAGGCCAGTTCCTATTAAACAAGTCAATAAGATGAAGATGATAGTGGAATTACCATATCTCGAGAATGTGGCCTAAAATTTTTCACTGTGTGTAAACTGTTTCTGTTTCACACTGTATGTATATATTTAAACTGTTGTTTTGTCAAACTGTTTATACATATGTAATACAATTATAATCCTTATTATATATATGATTATTATTATAATTATAATTATATATATTTATATACACTTTGCCAATTAAGTGTTTACACATTGTGAAATTTTTGATTTTTTTCACTTTGGAGCTATAGGGACAAGCTGGTTGTTCTGGAAAATTTTTTATTTTTATTTTTTATAAGTAATTCAATCGATTATCTGTTTAACCTATTAAACAAAACTTAAACAGTGTCTACATTAACAAAGAAAAATAAAAATAATTAAAAAGTCACAATTTATTATATGTATATAATATAATTACATACACATGCATGTATATATTTGCACATGTGTACTTCTTGTTTAACCAACTAGCGCCTACTGGCATCTAACACCGCCAGCGAGAAAACAACAACAACACATTGACACAAGATCCAAACGCAATAAAAACGTGTGTGCATAAATAAAACTATGTAATTCATACTATGTACATATGCACTCGTTTCTTACTTTACAGTTCTGAGCAGCTTGCCGGAATTATTTTTTGAAATTGGCATCAGAATGACGCACAACCTGACGGTCTGATCGCGAGCGTGCTTACAAATTCAAAATATGTACATGCTTTTTGTCGCCATCTGAACGTACAAGATTATTGCACAAACAAAATATACGCTTTGTTTGGCCGGCATTAAGCTCGAAGCTCGGCCAAAAAATCATTAAAAAATGTTGTGCCTGTACACTCCTAAAAAACTTGTGGACCTGTTTCTAAGAAAAAGAGTGAATGCACAAGTAAATGCGCTAAGTTATTGTAATGTCATATTTTTATGTATACACATATTTCTTCGCTCAGTGCACACGAATTAAATGACATTTTTATGCCTATAACAATTAATTTAAGACCTAAGAAGCTGCTGTTTCTCTTTTTGTTCTATAATATTTTTGGTTTTTGTGCAGATGTCAAGTGACAGAACATATGTATGTGTGTACATGTTTTTTTACTCAGTAATAATTGAAAATTGGATTGGAGAAAAAATTACACTATAATTTTAGATAGATATTTTTTTCTTGTACCGAATCCTTGAACAATTTAACCGGTTCGTTTTACGGTTTCTGTATGTTACTTGGTTACGGTTCAGGGTGCGGTTACAAGTAGCTAAGAACCCGCAGAGACCCGGTTCCTTAGGGGTTGGTTAAGGTTTGAAATGCTTAGTGATATTTATACCTAAACTAATACTTGCGAAAAAATAAATAAACAAAAAAGAATGTTCTAGTCGAAAAATTTCGACTGGACGATACCCTGATCCCAATACTTCACGCGTAAATACAGTGCTTGCAATTATTTGTTATGTGTGTGTGTGAGAACCCATATGTAGCACACTTTACTTAATTTCAATGTTACAGATTGTCATTATTTTAATGTTTCTAACGGCGTCTCCAAGTTTTGCAAATTCAAGAATTTGTTGTTATCGATCACGTGACGAAATATGGCTATATCGAATGTTGATGCTGATTAAGAATATATATACTTTATGGGGTCAGAGATGCTTTTGCTTGTTACATACTTTTGCATAAAACTATTATACCCTTTTTAACCATTTTCATATGTATAACAAGCATATCTCTGTTAAGGGCAGTCTAGAAAGGTAACAAAATGCGATTAGCAATAAGTAATACACAAATGAATATCTCGTCTTATACAAATTTTAAGAACTGAAAAAGACATGCACTTGAGAAACACTTGCAACTCGATTTAACTATTTGTTCCCAGTGTTAAAAAAAATCAATTGCGTTTTTATTATTGCGCCCACCTTGACAAAAAAAGTCAGCCACCTGGCTAGCTTTGATAGTTTGCACACTCAAGAGCGTTGGCTGTGCCTTGTTGTTTTTCTTTTGCTGTGTTGCCACGACAACAGCCACGTCATTTGCTATACAAAGTTATATTATATTAAAAAGCTTGCGGTTATTTTTATGGGAAAAATGACAATACTATATAACAACTGAAATACGTAAAACAAGTTAAAACGTTGCAGTGTGGCGCAACCGACTTCGGAATACTCTCATACATAGTATACAAACTGGTGCTAAATAATCTGATAGCAAAGGGTGGAAAGGGGACAACAGGAGCGAACACAGTGTAAAAATATTGTGATTCACATCTTTGGCGAACGTCATGAGGTTTATTGCAACCATAATTAATGACTAGCTCAAAAATTCTGGAAGATATGTAAATGCATTTATGATTTTAAAAGGCGACGGTATAAGGTTGGGTGTTCGTGGCTTTCAAATTCTCTTTTATATCTTACATCCCTAAAATTAAAAGAAAAAAATTGTTTGATGATTTCGTCTGTTATTCTTCTGTGCATTTAACGACCAATTACTTTACAATTTTGGCCCATTTACTCTCGAATGATTAAAATAATAATAGCAAGAAGTTAAATAATAAACACATGCTGTTATAAAGGTAGATTGGGTAAACATAACGATTTCTACAAAGAATGTGTTAATGGTACTATTATTTTATTCGCATGTTTTTTTACCCCTTAATTCCTCAACTCAAAAACCAAAAAAAAAAATATTCAAGAAAAGAGTGTCTAGGTTGTGCAATTATTCTTTTCGAAGTTGTACATATATAAACGGATTGCATTGTTGGGACTTGTGTCACAAGGCTGCCTTGTTTAAAGTCTGGGTTGATTAATCGCCTTACCGAATTTGGAACGAAATTCAATTGAATTATTTTCTCAATCTATGTTCTTTTTAGTGCTTTATAATTGAAAAAAATTTCTAGCACAAATTTTCCCTCCCACAACACATGCATCAGATTTTTCGAGCCGCCAGAATAAAAATGTACCCGGGTAGTTTTCTACTGTATTCCATTCGCATTCATCAATTTCAAAATTTCCAACAGTAAACTTAACATTTAAGAGTAATTAATAGAAATTGATATTAAATACACAATTTTTGGTGACGCTGTGTTTGATAAACTAGAAAATCCAAAGTATTTACTTTATATTAAATGTAGCTCTTCCAAAATTGATTTATATATCAATTCAACAAGTACTAGAATTATTTATTTCCGAATCGCAATCCTTTTTTTGAATTTTTATATTATCCGATTAAAGTTTGTATTTTTAAATATAAAAAAAATGTTATCCTTTTTATTCAAAATGTTTGTCTTTAATATTGAAATTATTTTTACCCAGCAACCAGACTATATATATTAGAACGTGTCAATTTGTTCGGATTAATGAATCCTACGAAGCTTTCCCAAAATCAAATTATACGACAAAATCTAAGGTTTTAACATCGAAAAAAAGTCTAAAGCAATATAACAATAAATTCTTAGTTTGAATTCCGCTTGAATATCCCTTTTCCTTCAAGCTTTGTTTTTCTTTCGTTTTGTTTTGTTTGGGTTTGTTTTTTATATCCGGAACCAAAAAACATTTTAAGCTAAGCCAAGTATTATAAAGTGGGTATAAAAAATACTGGAAGAATTATTGTGTGATTTAAACAATCAAGTCTGCCAGTTATAGTAAATTAATCAAACACACGTTTTCAATACTTTGCTAATTTATAAAAACCCTTTCCATAGTGACATTATATAAAATTTAAATGCGTACTACACATGATTTCTTATCATGTTTTATCGCTTTAAATAAAGTTTTCCTCCTGCTTTGCAGCGATATTATCCTTTGTATGCAGAACACTTAACTTTTACCACCTGTGTCTAAAGTAGACGTATCCTCATCCTGAAATTTCGCTTTGCAACGAAATACAAGTAAGAAGGCTCTAGTCGAGAAATCCCGACTAGACGATAACCTGAACCCTATACCTTACGCGTACAGTCATTGCTTGCAAGTATGTGTGTGTGTTTGTGTGAGAACACATATACAGCATGATTTACTTAATTTCAATGTACCATATCTCCGGTGTTTGGCAAGCGATTTCAATAAACAGATTGTCATTATTTTCTCTAATGTTATAAACTTCGGCTCAAAATGTTTGTATGTATGTTTGTAATGTGTGTATCGGAAACGGGAAGAGTTATCGATAATCGAAAACAAATTGTACTGCCTCGGGATTAGGCGAGCTTATGTTCAAAATCTGGAGTCTCTAGCTTTCTGAGATCCACGCGTTCATACATACGGACAGACGGACGAACAGACAGACATGGCTTTAAATCTACGCTGACCACGTAGTGGCTTAAACCTCCCGGGATCATTTCGCTTCTTTTGCTAAATTTGAGCCAGACTGACGCACAAGCTGAAAGTCTGTTTGCGAGCTAGACGCACAAGCAGATTATGCAGTAAGCTCGAAGTTCAGCCATATAATCTCACGGTCTTTCGGCTTGAAAATAATCGTATTTTTGAAAATTCTTTTCAAAGAGACTTTTAAAGATATCTTTCGATTTTGATACTCTGATACCAAAGGTAATAATCGATCGATAAAACACACATATTTCCCACATTTTAACAGCTTGACTGTTAGAAGGTAGTGGTAGTAGCAGTTTTAGTCAGCAAGTTTGATGTGAAGATGGCTGGAACTGCCTCCAAAGATCTCAATCAAAAGTTTTGATGCAACGGCCCTATCATATCGCCCGCCATTGATTATCGGATATCACAGCTTCAAGAGTCGAGTCACTAAACTTGGTTTCAATATAAGTGATGTCCAAAACAGATCCGCATCAAAAACTTGGATCCCACGCCAAACCAAACCGCCCGCCTTTTAAAATTTGAAGCCTCCATATGTTTCAAAGTTTTTAGGCTAGAGTCAATCAATATGGTTAGTGACACCCATCACAGATCTGCATCCAAAGCTTGGATGCTACGCCCGCTTTTAAAAACTGTATAGCTGTAAGATCGGTCTAAAGTAGATATAAAAGAAAAGTACAACGTAAGTAAACTTTTATTACAAATGAATTGATCAAGACTAATCAGTTTTTATACACTGAAGGGTATAATAGATTTGTGCAAAAGTATGTAACAGGCAGAAGGAAACATCTCTGACCCCATAAAGTATATATATTCTTGATCAGCATCAACAGCCGAATCGATTAGCCATGTCCGTCTGTCCGTCCGTAGGTATGAACGCGTCGATCTCAGAGACTATAAGAGCTAGAGACTTCAGATTTGGAACTTAGCTAGCCTAATCCCTAGGAAACGGGAAGGTTTCCGATATACACATGTGATCGATAACAACAAAATCTCGAATTTGAAAAATTTTGAGACCGCGCTAAAAACATTTAACAAAATAATGACAATCTATGATTCTTTATTAAAATCGGTTGAGAAAAAACGGAGATATGGAACAATGAAGTTGAGTGTTCAGTATGTATATACACACATAACACAAGTATAGGGTTCAGAGCATCGTTCATTCTAAAAAAAAAAATCAGGTTTTTAAAGGCCAATACAAAAACCACTACATTTAAAATTATCCAATGTTTTAAAGAAAAGTTTAAGAGCAATTGCGCACTTTACCCTTAACCCTTTGTGTACGTTTGAAGGATGAGCCTCGTCATCAATTTAAAAAGTTTCACACAGTTTAAAATTTATCTTATGTGTGTTTATCTTAATCAATTTTCATTAATACAAAATAATATAATAATAATAATAATATAATAATAATAATAATATAATAATAATAATAATATAATAATAAAATTTTATCTTGGTTATGTTGATTAGATTAATGTATACATAATATTACAGTAAAATAAATACGCTCAATGTGTAAAAAAAATCAAATAAATCGTGACTCAAGGGGTTAAACATTCATGCTTTGTAAGGCTTCCTTCAGCTTGCTGCACGGCTTAGTAGATTTGTTGCATCTGCGTGCGGTTTGTTAGCTATTGTGCACCACTTGGAATATATAAACATATGGACAAACAGACAACGAAAATGTTTTCTAATGTCAAAGACACAACACCAATAGTTTACGTTGCCAGCTCACGGTTATCGCTATTGCATTGGATATTTTGTCTTGCTGACTGTTTGAAAAAAAAAAGATTCTTTGTCGGAGGTCGTGCTGTTGGTAGCCCAAGAAGGTTTTTTAGGTAAGAGCCTAGCAGCCAAATGAGTCGCAACTAAGGCGCATTGATTTGACAGGCTGAAACGTCTGGTAAGGATCGAATTAAAGGCGCACATAATAAAAACCATTCAATTTCAGTTGCATGTCCATTTTCTATTTGAAAAATTAAATTCCTAGGTAATTACACGTTAACCATTATATTGACCGGATGAATGATATGCTTGTTTTGTATCGTTGAAAAAAAAATGGCTTGCTACTTCTTCAATTCATATTGCTCTGTTGCAAATTCTTTATTAACGGATGTTCCGATTAAGAATTATTGTTGTAAATGCAAAATGCAAACGATTTTAAACATTAATTCGAAAAATTTATAGCTGCCTTTGGTTCTATGACGGTATGAATCGATTTATCTTTGTTTTAACAAAAATGTCTTATGGATGTTTGCTATTTTAGCTAACGTTATGGACCACTTTCTAAATCCATTGCTCCTTTAAATATGCTCCAAAAAAGTATATCAGACATCATACATGATTTTTCAAAAATGTACATAATAATGATTTTTCTTAGATATTTAGAAATTATGCACTGACAACTTTATGGACGATAAGGATTTAATTCCCGTATTTTATTTAGTGTTTTAACAAAAATGTCTTATGGATGTTTGCTATTTTAGCTAACGTTATGGACCACTTTCTAAATCCATTGCTCCTTTAAATATGCTCCAAAAAAGTATATCAGACATCATACATGATTTTTCAAAAATGTACATAATAATGATTTTTCTTAGATATTTAGAAATTATGCACTGACAACTTTATGGACGATAAGGATTTAATTCCCGTATTTTATTTAGTGTTACAAATTATACATAATCTTAAGCGCCGATCAGCTTTGTGATCAATCCATGTTGTT